>CM042079.1:58813200-58981374 GCA_023509865.1 Trypoxylus dichotomus
GACAACGGAATATTTAAAAATTTACTTATTTCACGTTGCGAAGCGCCGCGTTCACTCTGGCCAACGATGCGACCCCGGGTGAAGTCGCTAATATCACTCGAACCTTGTAAGCGAGGCATAGTTGTAACGATACTAAACTATGACGAATTCCTTCAACAGACAAGAGAAAGTTCTTAATTCGTTCTTAGAATTTAGCTGTTTACATATTTATGCCGCTTTACCTGGTATCTATTTTATTCTGTCACCCTAGTGTAGAATAGGTTAGAGCAAAATTACTGTGATCCACAATACGCTTACATGCATCTAATATGTTATGTGAAATTAAATGCGTAACGGAATGAAATCACGTCTGTTTTTTAACAGTATTGTATATTAGGGAATAAATTAAACATTGCGTCAGTATAATAGTAACAAAATAGTAAGCCAAATATGTTTAAAATCCTGTGCAGATTTTAATAATTACCAAGAATAATTGACGTTTTCTTTTATATAACATCCAATTAATAAAAATATGCATTTTTAGATATGATGACTAGAATCCTAACTTTTACGTTTGGCCACCGATAATACTTGATCCTCGTATGCTAGGTGTTCTTTTATAACGAAGGGAATATCGGGTATAGCGTAAGCTAAGATCCCGGTTAACAACAACACTCCATGCTGCAATAAACAAACAATAACAGCGATCTTCCGAACAAGACAAATTAATTTTAATCACTTCTTACTTCGAATAAGATAATCATAAAGAAGGACATGCCTAAAAGGTAGTAGTATTCGTCATTATGCTTGTACTTCTCCGTTTCATTAGGCCTGTGTCTGTAACCTTTGTAATAACAAAAGCTAATGTTATTCGTCGCCTGCAGACGAAGCCTTATCGATTCTTCAAAGTCCGCCACTGCAAATTCTACAAGCAAATAACACTTGTCACTAACGCTCGTTTCATATTTCGCGAACGTCTACCTGAAAGTGTGCTGTTACTGTAACCTATTAGATTTCCATGGGTGTAGCGATAAAGTTCCCGCGAAACAAATTCAGTGGTAAAGGCAATCATAATCGCCTAGAATTAAAAATGCTCAACTATTACCGTCAACTAGACGCGTGAAATTGACTTACGTTGAAAAATACGCTGAAGTATGTGGTGGCTGCGATGACCCCGTTCCAAGCGCCCAAACCCGCTAATCTTCGAGGAACCGGCCTTCTAGTCTTCCTTATGAGACTATAAGCGCTAAGGCGAAGTTCTATTAGGTTGCCGGCCAATGCAATTAACGGTAGAAGAGGTAACGCGGATACAAAGAATAATATGATGCCATATTGGAGTACTGAAAGACAGACAATGGATTACATCGTACGAGGGGAGATCCAGAAGTTCGTGGAATGAAAGGGTTTTAAATAAAATGAAACAATAAATCTATTTTTCTTTTTCAATATAATCACCCTTAAGTACAATACATTTATTAGATCTATGAATTAATTTTTCTAAACCATCATAAAAATATTTTTTATCTTTCGCCTCAAAATGGGCCAAAATTGCCTCCTTTACCTCATTGTCGTCGGAAAACTTTCTTCCACGTAAGTCTTTTTTTAAATTGGGGAACAAATAAAAATCACTAGGTGCCAGGTCTGGATTGTAGGGTGGATGGACTATTGATTGAAAGCCATGCTTGTGCAGAGCAGTCATTGCAACATTGCTCTTGTGAACCGGAGCATTGTCTTACACCCTTGGTCAATTTTCCTCGACGTTTTTCCTTGATGGCCTCCTTTAATTTTTCTAATATCGCTGCGTAATATTCTCCGATTATGCTCCTACCTTTTTCTTTGTAATCAATCAATCCCAAAAAGTAGCCATCAACTTTCCAGCCGATTCTGACACTTTGAATTTCTTTGGCGGTGGTGTCCCATTTTTATGCCATCGCATGGACTCCTGTTTGGACTCAAGCTCAAAGTGATGAACCCATGCTTCATCTCCGGTAACAATCCGCTCCAAAATTTTTACAGGTTTGTCTCCACACAGCTCCAAAAATTGTTTGGACGCACAGACGCGCTGCTGTTTCTGCAGCGGCGTGAGCATTCTCGGTACCCATCTTGCACTGACTTTTGTCATACCCAGTTGGTCATGTAGGATACGCAAAATGGTGGTATCTGATACTCCAACTAATGCAGATAATTGTTTTTTTCTTCAAGCGGGCATCTTGTAGTAGAAATGTTTGCATTTTTTCGACGATGTCTGATGTGGTGGCATCAACTGGCCGTCCTGAGCGGGGGTCGTTTTCAATCGACTGCCGACCATGTTTAAAAAGACCATGCCACTTATAAATCATTGATTTACTAGGGCACTGTTCCTGATAAATGGTTTCCATTTCATTCAATATGGTTTGAGCGTTTTCTTTTCATTTACCAAAAACTTTAGTGTCATTCAACCAAACATCATTCTTTTCTCGTGATATTCTTCCCTTCTTGACCCAGTACTTCGTCTGCAGCCTCGCGAATACACTTTTTGATGAAATTATACTATTCTGCGACTGTAGCATCTGTTGAATTTTCCATCTTGGAACACTGTCTAGATTGTATGTGGGTCATTGGGGCACTTGACTAGTTTGATTTGCATCTTTCTCTCTATTGGTTTGGTATTTAAATGAAAAAAATAGCTTTGCTTTTATGAAATAATGTTCAGATCTACAGGAGGTTCCTTGCTGTACTGCCAATCCGGACTTTAGGAGTGGGGCGTGGCAATTATGTAATCTACGATAGACTGATGTTTCTTGATGGGTTGAAACCAGGTATATTTATGTATTTCTTTATGATCAAGAAACCATTCATACTTATATTAGCCGCATCCCATTACCGTTAATCACATTTTCACCACGTTGGCGTACTATTTGGTCTTCTGCTATCTTCTCTATTCCGTCCATTAAATTCCCCATTAATACTACGTGTTTCCTATTTCCCATAGTATCTATGATACCTGTTAGGTCTTCAAAGAAGTTTTCCTTTATATGTGTAGTTACATTATGCGTACTGTGACCAAATACTTCTAGATTCATTGTGATTTAACTTTCGTTTATAGCTGACGAGTTTTTAAGCATGTTTTGGATTTTTTTATGTAATGCAATGGAAATTCCTTTCTTTACCCTCTTATCTTTGTTCACCCCACTACAAACATGAATATAGTTGTCGCGGAATTCATTTCCATTTCCTTTCTTCTTGGTTTCATTTAGCACTGCTATATCGATATTTCAGTCTTTTAATGCCCCAAACACCTCTTAGTTTTTAGTGCCAATACCTCGTACATTCCAGCATTCGAAAATCATTGTCCCAATTCCTTTCCTTATGTAGTCGAGTTTCCGTCCAGATTCGAGGCTTTTCATCGAGATTTTTTTGCAGATATTTTAAAATTTTCTCGTTTAAAATAAAAACAACGGAAATATACTTACTTCTATCCATCATCACACCAACGAAATGCAACTCGCCAATCGGTTGCAGCATATACTCCGACTCGTACTGAGGAAGCACTTGCTCCTCCAAACGTATCCGCAGAGCGCGAGCCCTGGCCGTCTTAAAAACGTATTCTAGATAACTGAAATTGTCACGTGTTAGTCAACTTTCTAAATCCAGACGACATTCACGCACGGCTTTCCGTAGCCGAAAAGCTTCAACGTAGTCTTCTTCAGCAGCATCAAGAAGCAAATGTAGACGGTGACCCGGGATAGACACCCCGAAGGATGGCAGACCTCCGCCGCCATACCAAAGAAACGTGTATATTGGCCCAAATCGCCGGGGTACGAGAACAATTTGCCCTGTATAAGTTATTCGTTAAGAACGATTCGGTGGTGATCTTAAATGTGACGATCACCTTGACGAGAACAAGGTAGAATAGGGCCAGGTAGTTGTTCCAGAAATTCATCAAGAACCGTTTGATGATGTAGGAGTTGTAATATTGCAAGGTGGTGCGGTGATTCTCGAATTTCGTCAGTTTGAGCACTATTTTTGTAAACAACTGAAAATATGCTGCAAAGTTAGTTCGTCAAAGTTTGGATTGATGTTTGGATAAATTAGATGAAGGATTTTTTATTTAATTAGTGATGAAACTACAGTCTCTGTCCATTTTATTAGGGTCAGCTTATAAATTTAAGCTTTTGTGTGTTTCCAACGCGATAATTTACAAATACAAGTATAAAATTCATGATTAGTGTTATGAATGGGCAAAACGTCATCAACATTACACAATCGAAAATTGGACAAAATAACTTAAATGAATATGTAAATTAAGCAATTTTTTTTGTTTGAACAATGTCCTTTCGTTAAAGATCGTATTCAACGATGAGTCAAAACTAGAAACCATGACCGAAAAATATCAATTTGTTAGACGACGTCCATATGAACGGTTTAGTGAAACTAGTGTACTAAAAAACGGTAAAACACCCTCCGTCAGTTACGGTGTGGTCCTGTATATCAGTCGAAGGTCCTAGACCACTGTATTTTTGCCAAAGCACTGTAAATCAACACCAATATAAGTGTATATTCGAGGATATATTAATGCCATATTATATCAATGATTTAGATCCTAATGAAGGTCCTTACACATTCATGCAAGATAAGGCACCATGCCACATGGCCAAATCCATCCAATGTTTTTTGGAAACGAACGCTCTCTCGATCAAAAACAATTTCGTGCTTTAATTTTACACTACTTCTTCATGGGAAAAAACACCGTTCAAGCGAAGCAATGGCTTGAAAAGTGTTATGGGGACTCCGCTCCATCAGAAACAACAATAAAACGTTGGTTTGCTGACTTCAAACGTGGTCGTAGAGACACCGATGATGCAGAACGTAGTGGACGTCCAAATGAGGCGGTAACACCAGAAAACATCAAAAAAATTCACAAAATCGTTTTGAATGATCGAAAAGTGAAGTTGCGTGAGTTAGCTGACATCGGAAAGATATCAGAAGAACGTATTGGCTTTATATTGCATGAGCATTTGACTATGAAAAAGCTCCGTTCATAGTGGGTGCCGCGTTTGCTCACTATTGACCAAAAACAAGAACGTGTTGATGATTCTGAGCAGTGTTTGGCCATGTTTAAACGTAACAAACCGGAATTTTTGGGTCGATATGTGACAATGGATGAAACATGGATCCATCACTTCACTCCGGAATCAAAACGATCGTCATCTGAGTGGACAGCAACTGGTGAACCTCGTCCAAAGCGCCCGAAAGCACAACAATCGGCTGGAAAGGTTATGGCCTCGGTATTTTGGGATGTGCGTGATGTAATATTCATCGACTATCTTGAGAAAGGAAATACCATCAACAGTGAATATTATATAGCGTTATTGGAGCGTTTTAAGGTCTAAATTGAAAAGAAACGACCGCATATGGGAAAGAAAAAATTTTGTTTCATCAAGACAACGCACCGTGTCACAAGTCAATCTAAACAATGGCAAAACTACATGAATTGAACTTCGAATTGCTCCCACATCCACCGTATTCGCCAGATTTGGCACCCATCGACTACTGGCTGTTCGCAGACCTCAAAAAAAATGCTCGCCGGTAAGAAATTTCGCACGAATGAAGAGGTTATCGCTGAAACTGAGGCCTATTTTGAGGCAAAAGATAAATCGTTCTACAAAAGTGGTATTGAAATGTTAGAGCGGCGCTGGAATGATTGCGTTGCTCTTGATGGAGATTACGTTGATGAATAAAGCTAATTTTGAACCCAAAGAAACGCGTTTTCTTTGTTAGGCCCGGGACTTTTCAGCCCATGTGTTACAGTACGTTTTTCATTATATATTTTAACAAAATCGCTGTTTTAGCAAGTGGCCCTAATAAATTGGACAGGGACTGTACGTACCAGATATACTGAGTGTGCCATATTTTCTATTACAAATACTATCTTTGTTACTTGTCTTTATTACCAGCTGATGCTAATTAAATCCTATATAAGACAAACGTCTGATCGATTCAAAGATTGAATGTAAAATCTGAAGCAGGACAATTTCATTCTATAGTTAAACACAAATATTTGCGAAAATATCGCCGACACAGTATATTCACAGCAGCACATTTAAAAATTCTTTAAAGCAAATGACGAATTTACTCACAGGATCGAACAGCCTTATGAAAATAACGCTGATTATTGAAGTAACAGTCATATGAATCATATTGATGTTATTGTCGAAGAAAGAGACCCTCATCAATTTAAGAGAGGTTCGTACGACTTTCCCGGTTACCATAGTTGCTAGCACAGTTATGACCACGACGACAATCTAGAGAATAGGACTATGTACTTGAAATAATAAAGAAAATATGTTGGAACTTAATCAAACCGGCGCATCCACCAAAAACTAATACATAACATCCAAACTCGTACACTTACGATTAAAAAACAAGCGAGACTAGATACGGTATAGTGAAGAATATGCCGCGACAGGGGAATATAAGCTTCTAGGACGCCGGTAGTTTCCGAGATACGTCTGTACGGCGTATTTTCTTCGAATTCCGGCCTAAAATAGGCAGAGTTTTAATCGAATTCGTCCGAAGCTATCGATAAGGGAGAACGATACTTTTGTTCGATGTCCACTGAGGCTCCCATCAGATTCCAGCTGAACTTTAGCTTGGATTCGCGTCGCTTCCAGTACTCCACGAAGAACGTCGCTGAAATTCAAATCGCGATAAAACAAGAAATTCCGCTTGAAATCGTCGCAACGCTTACCCCAGATCGAAACCATGATTGCGTATACAATGCTGGCCCAATTATCGACGAGATAGGTGAGACGACTCAAGGAGCAATAATCCTTCAGTTTCTTGAACGTGCACTGCTCCCACATGCACGTCGGGCACATTATTATCTCGCTGGTGCAAAGTTCCTGTCTGAAAAACAAAACAGTGGTAACAATTGTTTCGATAGAGAGCTACAAATATAGTAGACGTTCGATTATGTGAACGATATCAACCAAGCACTTCAATTAGGTACTTATTATCACATTGCACAAAGTACAATCTACATTCTTTTTAAATAGAATGTGTAATTAAAGTTTAACAAAACGGAGTTGCTAAAATAGGAAAATAGATTAGCAACATGTTAGTATGTATATATTGAAAATACATCGATCCTTGAAAGTAACAGGATCTCAAGGAAATTGGTACGTATTTGCGTATCGAATAAGTAAAAATTTGAGCAAAGAATATATTTTTTTTTTTTATTAAAATTAGTACTATGTGGAACCACCCCGTTGACGAATATATTCCTTCAATGTCAAAACTATCTCATTACTCGTAATAAAAGAGGAAAATGTTACACATCATAGAACAGCTGATTTTGTCAGAATTTTAAAAGCTGTTCCGCGCAAGTCACCATGTGATCTACCAGGTTTATGCATAAGTTTCTTCCCGTTTAACTAAGAGATGGCGCCAGCGAAAAGCACGCAACGTATTAAATTGACACATACGTCATTTTGTTCGTCTGTCATTTAAACTACAAACACACACAAGTTGAGCCCCCTAAACCTAGCGTCTTTGCTTTATCGTCCAGTAATCAAGTGGAATTCTGTGTCTACAAAGGAACCTTTGCTGCACAAATTACTTTTCTTATTTAGTCAAAAGAAAAAGGCTGTTGGAAGTCATAGTTTGCTGGTTGATACATACGGTAAACATGCTCCATCGATTAGAACATGTGAGACATGGTTTCGACAACTTAAAAGATCAATAAACTCGGTAAATGGGTCCCACTCGATTTGAATGAACAAATATTTACCGGTTATTTACTACAATTTCGCATAACTAGGTATCTATCTACTAAATGTCCCACCATTTTATTTGTATTATGTAACTACAGAGTGATTTTATATGTTTGAGGACAGTTAAAATTTCGCGTGGTGGATTCTAAGGGATTTGACATGTTAAGAGTGGCCATTGTGAGTATCGGTCCTGTCAAGTGCCTGTGCGACACGTTATTTATATTCATTTTATTCGTTATTACTCATTTTTACTTGTAATGTTAGACAACGAATAGAAGCAAGTCCTAAAAAGTCAATTCGTAAATTAGCAGCTCAAACTGGTATGATGCTTTTTCTATTTCTAAGATGTAGTATTTTTCATTTTTCAAATATAATATCAGCTACAACAGATGGAGCAACAGCTGTGTTTGGATTTTATCGCGGATAGCCAATCTCTCTAATTCGTTATAGTGATAGTTAGCAAAATTCGTAGCAAAAGCGCTGAATTGTAAGTTATTTGTGTAGTTGTGTGAAGAAAACGATGAGGCTTATAATAATCTGGAAGCTAGAAATTATCCAGTTAATAAAATTTACTAAGTTTAATGACGTTAAGAAAAACCAAGATTCATCATTGTAGTTCCCCAACTTGTCATTAATAAAGGTCCAGGATAATATGATGGATATTATTTTATCAAAGAATATTAAACAATAGCTTAAATACCCGGCACAAAAATGTTATCGCATAAAAACTTATCAAATTAATCAAATTATATACCCCTAGTAAAAGAAAAGCACACACAACGTCTTATCGAAGTACGTTCTCTTCTTGATAATGCGCGTTATATTAGTATATAAAAGAGTCTAATTCTTAACCTTCTATCACGACAAAAACAGCTTAAAATGACATATTGTTCTTACAATCGCCGATGTTCTCGAAAATGCAGGATAATAAAACTATAGCAGAAGATCAAAACGCCGATGATCGAGATCAGGATCAGCATCTTGTTATAGTATCCTAACCATGCGAAGCGAAAAGCCACCTCCGATCCGTAATAATGGTAGATTACATGTAGCGGTTGAACGGCGTACCAATACTTCCCACTTGCCCAATATCTCGCTAACAGCTACAAAAGGAAAATATGGTTACGAAGGGGTCCGAAGATTGGATGGGATGATGCTAGGTGGAACTTTTAATTTAGCATTACGTAAAAAAGGAGCTGCATATTCCAGGAATGAAATTTGACCTTGAAATTAACCATTTTCATTAAGCAATTCAGTCTTATTCATACCGAAAATCGTTTTGAAATTTTTAAAGCAAGAACTTGTGGGTTATTGTGCTAAGAGTCACGCTACTTTTGTTATTTTCAAAACAATGGATCAAAAACAATTTCGTGTTTTAATTTTACACTGCTTCTTGATGGGAAAAAATACCGTTCAAGCGAAGCAATGGCTTGAAAAGTGTTATGGGGACTCCGCTCCATCAGAAACAACAATAAAACGTTGGTTTGCTGACTTCAAACGTGGTCGTAGAGACACCGATGATGCAGAACGCAGTGGACCTCCAAATGAGGCGGTAACACACAGAAAACATCAAAAATCCACAAAATCGTTTTGAATGATCGAAAAGTGAAGTTGCGTGAGTTAGCCGACACCGTAAAGATATCAAAAGAACGTATTGGCTTTATATTGCACGAGCATTTGACTATGAGAAAGCTCTGTTCAAAGTGGGTGCCGCGTTTGCTCACTGTTGACCAAAAACAAGAACGTGTTGACGATTCTGAGCAGTGTTTGGCCATGTTTAAACGTAACAAACCGGAATTTTTGCGTCGATATGTGACAATGGATGAAACATGGATCCATCACTTCACTCCGGAATCAGAACGATCGTCATCTGAGTGGACAGCAACTGGTGAACCTCGTCCAAAGCGCCCGAAAGCACAACAATCGGCTGGAAAGGTTATGGCCTAGGTATTTTGGGATGTGCGTGGTGTAATATTCATCGACTATCTTGAGAAAGGAAATACCGTCAACAGTGAATATTATATGCGTTATTGGAGCGTTTGAAGGCCGAAATTATAAAGAAACGATCGCATATGGCAAAGAAAAAAATGTTGTTTCATCAAGACAACGCACCGTGTCACAAGTCAATCAAAACAATGGCAAAACTACATGAATTGAACTTCCAATTGCTCCCACATCCACCGTATTCGCCAGATTTGGCTCCCAGCTACTACTGGCTGTTCGCAGACCTCAAAAAAATGCTCGCCGGTAAGAAATTTCGCACGAATGAAGAGGTTATTGCTGAAACTGAGGCCTATTTTGAGGCAAAAGATAAATCGTTCTACAAAAGTGGTATTGAAATGTTAGAGCGGCGCTGGAATGATTGCGTTGCTCTTGATGGAGATTACGTTGATGAATAAAGCTAGTTTTGAACCAAAAAAAACCGTGTTTTCTTTGTTAGGCCCGGGACTTTTCAGCCCATGTGTTAGGTCAACTATTATACTGTCTTTCCCATCTAGGTTCACGTTCTTCAGAATTTCTACCAATTTTTGGTGTTTTACTCTATCAAATTCCTTCTGAGAGACAACAAAACATGCATACACCCCACAGTTCATGTCCCTACACCGCTGAGATAATACCTGTACATGGCCTCTCTAGATTATCGGTAACTGAAACGTCGCGTTCCGAATAATTATCAATTTGTGCGGAGTGGAGTTTACTGCGATATCTGTGAATTATGCAACCACACAGTCCTTGCAATCGTTTTGAACTTATAACGTTTTTACCTGTCTATCCGTTAGAAATCCCGTTGGCTGCCACTGCCAAGGCCCATCATGTAACGGATATGCCGTCACAAAGGTCTTCTTGGCAATCAACCTAGCTATCCCATGCTGCCCGATGTTTTCGCCAAAATCTGTCCGTGATAGTAAATAATTCACCAACAATATACGCTCGGAACTGGTAATCGTAGAAGTAGGTATACCACGAGCGGTATTCCTAACCGAAATACATTTTAATCACGGGAGAAATTAAAATTTTATCTTAAACTTACGATGTTCGCTGAAAGAGAGGATCTTTTGGATTGGGTTCGCGTGATAGTACGTTCTTCAACGCCAAGAATCTTTGCTTATAGTCCGGTATCGTCCTGTCCTTTTCGTAGGTCAGGACCACGTTTTGAATAGATGCTACGTCAAGGAGCACCTTCTGCGGAGCGTGCAGTTTGACGAATACCAGATTGTTGAATTTCTATGGATTTTCAAATCGATATTAGATATTAATTAAAGCGGAAGTAAAAAGCTTTCAAATCGAAGTACAATTCGTTCCTCACACAAAACATAACTTACGATTCCTTTATCGAACTCGATCTGTAACCCTTGCTTCTTTAGATTAGCAAAATAGGTATCTATTTCAACCTTTTGGGCCATATTTCTTTTCAGTTCGTAAACCAGGATGAAGTCGATTTTACGTTTACCATCTCTAAAATAACAGTACGCCTGTTGTTCCTCCATTATGGACGTTTATTCAGGGACAAATTTAAACTGAACGAACTTAGGCTTTGTTTAAAAGATAAATTATTTGTCAATGTCAAATAATATTTTGTTTATATTATTAGTTTATACAGCGTTTGTCATTTTCATTGCGTCTGTAAGGTGTTTTCATCATTAGTGTAGATGTAGATATGGCATCTTTTTTTTCTTTTTGAGAAACGGAAGACTATACAAACAGACTTTTTTTGATTTTGCAATTAAAGGGAAAAGAAATAATTTATAAAGAAGGAAAAAATTGCTATTGCCATAAATTGGTATAGCAACCTAAGTAAACTCATATAATCTATTCCAGGTGCAGGATAAATATCATCTGATTTAGACGACAAATATTTAAGAAATCTTTTTTGAACGTGGGTACCAAACGGATGATGTATGCCAGAACATACATATATGGCGTCCATGTCCAATAAAAGAACATTTTTAAAATTATGTGACAAAATGAAAATCATCGACGAGATTAAAAAATGTGCGGGGGTGACTCTATTGGCAGAAAAATATGGAGTATGTAAAGCCACAATCTGTAAAATTAAGCGATTCAAATCACAAATTTTACAACGTGTGTCAGATACATACGGAGGAGTCCGGAAAATCGCAGAACTTTAAGAAATGCCCAAGCACCTAGAACGAAAAATCTAAATGGTTTTTAAAACAAAGGTACAATCATGTTCCGATTAGCAGTGAATTAATTAAAAAGAGGGCAAAATCATTGAATTAAAACCTAAAAGAGACCGAAAATTTTGTAGCTAGTGATGGCTGGCTAAAAAGATTTAAAGGAGGTATGGAATACGACTGCCACGATATCTGGTGAAAAATTATCGGCACCATCACAACTAGTGCAACCGTTTAAGGAAAAGTTAATGAACAAAATTAGATGCAGATGAAACCAGTCTTCATTGGAAGTTATTACCTATGAAAACCTATGTTGCATTACAAAAATCCGCTCTGGGTAGAAAGGCGGAAAGACAACGCATAACTTTTCTAACGTGCACTAATGCTAGTGGTACATACAAAATAAGGCCACCAGTAATAGGGAAGGCAAAAACCCTAAAAATATTTCTGAATCCTTATAGCAAGTAACTTTACGTGAAGCAATTTTAAATTTACATATGGCGTGGAATACTCCTAACCAGCAAACAATCAGAAGATGTTGGAAAAATATCCTTTACTCGAGTGATGATTATGACGATGAAGACAATGTACTTCTAACCATCATTAGAATACAGTTACTATCTGATGCTGAAATTATCGACAGTGCATCATCGTACGTTCTCAAATTATTAAAAGAAATAAATCCCGATATTGTTTGCACAATTAGCGATGTTAGTTTATGGAATAATGATAAAGACATTGATGATGCACATGAAAAGGAAGATCGGGTGATTTCGATTGAAATAAACAATACAGTAAATGACGTGCAAGCTGTAGGAATTTTTAATCAAGCGTTAGATTGGCCTGAAGAAAAAGACCGATATTTTAGTGCTCCGTAAACTACGGGCAATGGTATTAGAAAACACCAAGCGCAAATTTACGCAAACAAATATAGGAAAATTTACTTTTTAATATTATCTGTATTATGTTATTCATTGTTCATAATTTTTTATAAATAAAATAAATATAATAATAATAATAAATAATATCGTTCACATAATCGAGCATCTAGTGTATTATTTTTAGAAAATATTAAGTAAACTGCATTGTAAAAGATTTAAACGGCTTCATATTAAAATTTCTACGCTTTTCACAAAAACTGTATAAGTTGCATTACTTTGAGCTTTAAAATCTGTCAAGCGTTTGTCACAACTTGTCATTATGCATGTAGAAATTCAAAATTCGTCGTAGTATCTTCATACATTTTCGATAATTTCCGAAACTAATTCGAATTCTTCGTCGTAAGTACAATGAATTGCGACTTTCGTTAATTATGCCGCAGGTATTACGAAACGAATCTCTACGGCTAAGACGCGCATCTAATTGACCATTGCATTCCCAGAAAGAAGTTTTGCAGATACATATTGGACAGGCTGGAGTACAGATCGCGAACGCATGTTGGGAATTATACTGTTTGGAACACGCGATTCAACCGGACGGCCAGCTGTATCAAGGTTACCATTCCAGAGCCGTGGATGACAATTACAATGCGTTTTTCTCTATATCAACCGCGGGAAAATGCGTACCGAGAGTCGTTATGGCTGATCTAGAGCCTACGGTTATAGGTAATAAATAGAATGTATTATTGATTATTTGAATCAGGGATATAAAGATTATATTAGCTCATTTATTAAAGGGATCAATTTTAAAGATGGTCCCTGCTAGATCATTTCCAAATTTACCATAATACTAAATTTCAGATTAATGCCTTCATTGGTTGCATTTCTGTAATCTTTCAAAGATAGCCGCTTAAATATATCTGGGTAAAAAGTAATGGCAACATTTTGGGAGCACAAATTTAGACTAGCATAACTCTTTTTTAAGTGCACAGATTTAACCAACACTTGATAGCACAATGCTCACTTATGTTATCTACACATGTGTAGATTAAATCCGAATGGGACTGCCCATCTACGTCAGATATGTATTTGAAGTTGCTCAAATTTTTCATACGCAATCTTTAGGCAATATCCTTCCATCTTCTTTATCTTGCTATAGCTAGATGCTTCAATCTTTACAAGCTAACACATGGCCTGAAAAGTCCCGGGCCTAACACATAGATGACGCTAGTTTTATTGCAGTCACCTTTCTCTCAGTTAGTACTAACCTTCAAAAGACAGCTGTTAAAATTTCATGATATTCTATTCATTAGTTTGTGAGTTATTGTGCTAAGTTACGCTACTTTTGTTATTTTCAAAACAATGGATCAAAAACAATTTCGTGTTTTAATTTCACATTGCTTCTTGATGGGAAAAAATACCGTTCAAGCTAAGCAATGGCTTGAAAAGTGTTATGGGGACTCCGCTCCATCAGAAACAACAATAAAACGTTGGTTTGCTGACTTCAAACGTGGTCGTAGAGACACCGATGATGCAGAACGCAGTGGACGTCCAAATGAGGCGGTAACACCAGAAAACATCAAAAAAATCCACAAAATCATTTTGTATGATCGAAAAGTGAAGTTGCGTGAGTTAGCTGACATCGTAAAGATATCAAAAGAACGTATTGGCTTTATATTGCATGAGAATTTCATTATGAGAAAGCTCTGTTCAAAGTGGGTGCCGCGTTTGCTCACTGTTGACCAAAAACAAGAACGTGTTGATGATTCTGAGCAGTGTTTGGCCATGTTTAAACGTAACAAACCGGAATTTTTGCGTTGATATGTAACAATGGATGAAACATGGATCCATCACTTCACTTCGGAATCAAAACGATCGTCATCTGAGTGGACAGAAACTGGTGAACCTCGTCCAAAGCGCCCGAAAGCACAACAATCGGCTGGAAAGGTTATGGCCTCGGTATTTTGAGATGCGCGTGGTGTAATATTCATCGACTATCTTGAGAAAGGAAATACCATCAACAGTGAATATTATATAGCGTTATTGGAGCGTTTGAATGCCGAAATTGCAAGGAAACGACCGCATGTGGCAAAGAAAAAAATTTTATTTCACCAAGACAACGCACCGTGTCACAAGTCAATCAAAACAATGGCAAAACTACATAAATTGAACTTCGAATTGCTCCCACATCCACCGTATTCGCCAGATTTGGCTCCCAGCGATTACTGGCTGTTCGCAGACCTCAAAAAAATGCTCGCCGGTAAGAAATTTCGCACGAATGAAGAGGTTATCGCTGAAACTGAGGCCTATTTTGAGGCAAAAGATAAATCGTTCTACAGAAGTGGTATTGGAATGTTAGAGCGGCGCTGGAATGATTGCGTTGCTCTTGATGGAGATTATGTTGGTGAATAAAGCTAATTTTGAACCAAAAAAACCGTGTTTTCTTTGTTAGGCCCGGGACTTTTCAGCCCATGTGTTATACAGCTTGATTTTAGATTATGGAAATTTATTATCCACGAAATTTTTTTATTTATTTATTTTTTTAGTCCCACGTCCTTTATACCTTGCAGTGTCGGACTACTATTTTCTAATTTTTGTCTTCCAGAGCTTCCTGTTCTGACCCACCTGTTGGCCTTCAATCCATCCAATACTTTTGCCCTATGTTTTGGCTTAGAAAATCCTCTTTGTTATTCGATCTTGCGTTCTGTGCATATGTACAAGCCAACCCAATTGTCACTTCTCCATGATTATTTCTATTGGCTCTCCTTGTTGCTCCTTCTATTTTTCCGAAGAATCTCTTTCGCTGGATGAATTCCAGCTATACAATTCCCTTTTGTATTAGATTGTTTTGTTTTAAAGCTTCTAATGAAATTAAATCATGCAGCTCGTACTCGTTAATACTTTTATCTTCCCCTTGCTGAGGATTTTATACCAAGTTTTTTCAACAATTAGGGATACAAGAACACTCAATGCATGCGATTAGAAGAAGACAGTATCTTTCAAATTAAATTAAATTCTAAAGATACATAGTGATGTTTGCTTCATCCGAAGACAAAATTTTACGTAAAGATGATTTTCGATAAGTTTTAAACTGATTGGATTCTGGCTAATTGGCTGCATCAGAGCAGTTGTGTTTAATGGTAAAAATACGATGGTAAACTGACCGTCTTCGCTAGCGAGTTCTTCACCTGAATGTCCAGTAGAATTTTCTGCTAAAAGTAAATGTCATAGTTTAAGATAATTTCTAACTTGTTTGACGAAAGAATATTTAAACCAATCACTGATTATAGCTGTCGGTAGGTAAATTTACATTCTTATATGATTTTGGATTGTTTGCCTTTCCAATAATTAACCAAAATAGTTAAGTCTTGCTTTATAAGTATTCCTGGAAGCTGTTGAAATGTTGGAGCACCGATGGACCAAGTACATTAGTGTAGTGAGACCATATCGAAGAATAAAAAATATAATGCCACTATAATTTTTCTGTAAGGGGGCGAGAGGTACAGCATAGAGAACCACCCTCGTATATATCATCAATTTGTTAAATTTAAAGTCTATAATTTTGCAAGCTTTTATTGCCTTATCAATGTTTTAGACGAAATACGCACTGGACACTACAGACAACTCTTCCACCCAGAACAATTAATAACAGGCAAAGAGGACGCAGCGAATAATTACGCAAGAGGATGGATCAGCATCGGAAGAGAAATGATCGATCTGGTGTTGGATAGGATACGAAAGGTGGCCGACGATTGCAACGCCCTACAAGGTTTCATACTATTCCGAGCATTCGGAGGAGGAACAGGTTCCGGATTCAGTACACTATTATTGGAACGCCTTAATAGTGATTATGGTAAAGTGACCAAATTGGAGTTCGCGGTGTACCCAGCACCTCATGTACTATCCAAATCCCTATAGGAGTTATTCCGCTCGAATTTACGCCGTTTTCTAAAAATCTAGATATCCCCGATCATCGTCGAACCATACAACGCCATCTTGACAACTCATGGCACTCTAGAATACGAAGATGTAGCTTTCGTCATGGATAATGAGGCCCTTTACGATATCCTAGCCAGGAATCTGGATGTCCCACGTCCAACGTACACTAACTTGAACAGATTGCTCGGTCAAGTAATTAAATCGGCTTTGTTCGTTTTAAATAAGTTTCTTTACATATTTTTTTTAATTTGACGACAGGTAGTGTCTTCAGTTACTGCCTCTTTGCGTTTCGAAGGATCGGTTAACGTAGATCTCGTGGAGTTCCAAACAAATCTCGTCCCATACCCTAGAATTCACTTCCCCCTGATCACTTTCGCACCTTTCGTTCCTACAAGCAAAGCATACCACGAAAGCTTGTCGACGGCGCAATTGACAAATTCCTGCTTCGAACCGGCGAATCAGATGGTGAAATGCGATCCTCGGAAGGGAAAGTACATGGCATGCTGTCTCTTGTATCGCGGGGACGTGGTACCGACCGATATCAACAACGCCATAGCCAATATCAAGTCAAAAAGATCGATAATGTTTGTCGATTGGTGTCCGACAGGATTTAAGGTATGAAAGAATAAACTTCCTTCCAATTCGCAGGTATCGCAGTAAACTCGATCCGCATCTTGAATACGTGTTTTTATTTCATTGTATAATTCTTTCGCGATTTCCCATTATCTTATTGATTGTTAAATGACGGTTGCAAGGACTGTGTGGATGTACAATTCACAGGTATAGCAGTAAACTCCACTCACACAAATTTATTAATTATGCGGAACGCAGCGTTTCGAGAGCACGTGGGCTCTCATTGTCAACCGTGTTACCGACTGAAAGTAAAAACTGTATCACACATGCAAATTATTTTCTACGCAGGCTCTAAAATTTCTAAAACATATGACTACTTACAATCTACTCGGTGGTCTAATGCCTTTTACGGGAAAGGATGGACCGAAAGCGAACCATATCTTTAACAGGGCCTATGGTAATAAATCCATCAAACTCGAGTGTGCAAATCTACGGAGTTTTCTACACATAGGTTATCTACTGTATGGGGCAAATCCTTATATTCATTCACTAGCCATTTGGACAATTTGTATGTTGGAGAATTAAAGAAAACCCCCCTACCGTCAATGATTAGAATCACTAAAGATACTATTAAGGACTGTCCCAACTTAATCAATAATAACCTGAAATTCAAAATAACCACCTACCATTCCAAAAATGTATTGTCTTCCAAAAATTTACAAACCAGGTAATTCCATGAGACCTATAGTATCCGGCATTGATTCTCCAACATACAAATTGTCCAAATAGCTAGGGAATGAATATAAGAACTTGCCCCATAAAGTAGATAACCTATGTGTAGAAAACTCCGTAGATTTTGTAAATAAAATTGAAAACATTGAATTAAAAGATGGGGAAATCCTTGTATCATTCGACGTTTGTTCACTTTTCCCAAGCGTACCAATTCCAGAAACTCTGGAGTATTTGGTTGAATTTTTGTAATTAAATAACGTAGATGACGTGAAAACCGCGGAGTATAAAAGGTTAACAAAATTATGCATGTCACAAAATTGTTTTCAAACAGGCGGAAAATGATTCGAACAGGTGGAAGATACGGCGATGAGTAATCCTTTATCTCCTTTTATTGCGAACCTTTTCATGAGCAAATTTGAAACGAACCTGAAAAAAGAAACTAAATATTTCCCGAGAATTTGACTTAGGTACGTAGATGATATTTTCGCGGTGTTTGATACCAACAAAGGAAACATACAAGATTTTCTAGCAGAACTGAACTCAAAATTTACCACGATCAAGTTTACTATTGAAGAAGAAGTGAACAATCGCCTTCCGTTTCTAGATACTCTAGTCATACGCAACAACAATAAATTAGAAATAGACATCTACAGAAAAGAAACTAATTCCAACAGATTCATCACGTTTGATTCGCACCATTGCGAACAACAAAAAATGTCCGCGATTAGTTTTCTGGTCAATAGACTCGTCAGATTTCCGCTAAACAAGAGCAGGTATGACAAAGAATTAAAGTATATCAAAGATGTAGCGAGGTATAATGGTTTCTCTTCTATGGACGCCGACCGTATTTTAAGGAAGGTCCAATACAAACAACACATGAGAAATTCCACGACCTTGACATCAACAAACACCGGTAATACGAAATTTATAACTCTTCCTTTTCACCCAACAGTAAAAGGGTTAAGTAAAATTTTCCGTCAACTAAATATGAACGTGTCTTTTATGTCAAAAAACAACTTAAAGAATCTCTTAGGGAATCCCAAAGATAAACCGGAGATGATAAAAAGGTCTGGAATATACCAAATCGCATGCAATGATTGTGAGAAAGTTTATATTGGACAAACAAAAAGGAGTATCGAAACGAGGTTCAAAGAACATATTAGACACTATCGTTTCGACAAACCAGAACTATCAAGCGTAGCAGAGCATATGGTAAAATCCGGACATAAGATTGATTTAAAAAATCTGACACTACTTAAAAACGTGAACTCGTATAGAGAATTAGACGCGTACGAAACGATATGTATGAAAAAGAACGGAAACTTATTGAACAGAGAACCACCCCCAATTGCACACTCGAGTTTGATGGATTTATTACCATAGGCCCTGTTAAAGATACGGTTCGCTTTCGGTCCATCCTTTCCCGTAAAAGGCATTAGACCACCGAGTAGATTGTAAATAGTCATATGTTTTAGAAATTTTAGAGCCTGCGTAGAAAATAATTTGCATGTGTGATACAGTTTTTACTTTCAGTCGGTAACACGGTTGACAGTGAGAGCCCATGTGCTCTCGAAACGCTGCGTTCCGCATAATTAATTAATTTGTGTGAGTGGAGTTTACTGCTATACCTGTGAATTATTGATTGTTGTTTTTCGAATAAATTATTAATTAGTGTGGGATGGAGTGTACTGTGATACCTGTGAATTATATAGCCGTGCGGTTATTGCTTCTTCGGTTTGATTTTCGATTCTAAGGTGGGTATAAACTATCAACCTCCGTCGTGCGTTCCCGGTGGCGATTTGGCGAAGGTTCAGAGAGCTGTGACAATGCTCTCGAATAGTACGGCGATAAAAGAGGCGTGGGAGAGACTGCTTCACAAATACATCAAGATGTTCAAGAAAAGGGCTTTCGTACATCACTACGTTGGTGAAGGAATGGAAGAAGGCGAATTCGTTGATGCCAAAGAGAACTTGGCTGCGCTTATATTGGATTACAAAGAAGTCGAAGTGGATACCTACTAATTGTCTTGTATTTTAGAGTTCTCAAAAAGTCATGGATACATAAGTCATCATTTGAGCTCCAAATATATGATTACAATGTAATTCGTACCACGTGAAAGTTCCATTTGAATAAAAATTTTGTTATGCTGTGTTGTAATTCGCTTTTAACTTATAACAGAAAAAATCCAATGTCAGGACAACCAAGAAAAATAATATATACAGTACTCAGCTTATAATACTGTGCTACAGTAATGAATGTAACATCAGTTGAGGGAAATCGTCAACATATCAATCAATACAAAACAAATCAAATATACATAATTAACATGACTAACAAAGTAAATAAAGCAATACTACAACGACTGAATAGATCAGGATACCCTGCGTTCGCATTCTTTGTCATGTAACTTACCGGGGCTTTTACTAACGTATTAGATCCAGCTGTAGAAACTTGGAAAGTAGCACATGTTCTTGTGCCATACTGTGGTACTACAAAATCAATATGAGCAAGTAATTTAGGGGCATCGATATGATTATTTATCAGCTTAATCAGGAACTTACCACTCTCTTCAGATCTGCAATCAGTTACAGAGCCTACGTGAAATCGATCAAGCACCTTGTTGTAAGCCACACCACGTTCTGGGTAAATATCACCTATCTTAAATGACAGAAACGTTAAAAACTTCTTTTACACTCTTTCTAGGGTGACTTGCTGATAGAAGTAGTGCGGATACCAAAGCACAGATGCGTACTCTACTTTAGTACGAACACGTGCATAGTATAAAGCAAGGAAAGTTGTCAACTCGCCAAAAAAATCCCAACGACTTGTAAGCAGAATCCCTGCAGTAGTTTATGTGTTCCGCAAATGATAACTTTTGATCAAACACCCCACCAAGGTCTCTCACCGACGAGTGTCTAGCTATAATTGTTTGGTTAATGAAGTAGTTATAGGTAGTTGGTTTCCTACTTTCGGCTTAAGTTATAACTGTTCACTTGCCTAGGTTCAAGTATATTCTGTCTTCTATACAACACGATTTAATTGCGTCCAAGTTTGTTTGTAAAAGAATACACTCCCGCCGTTCAGTCATCTACATAAGGCAACACGTTACAGTTCAAGAGTGAAAGATCATTTTTAAAAAGAATTTTAGAATATACGATTGAGTTTTTTTATTTTCCCCTTAGAAAAGATTACAACATTACAATGATCATGGAATATCTTGCTCCGGGAGTATAATTGATTTACTGAAAGTTCTACTGTAAGTTCTTTTATAATCGGCCGTCAAAGAGCGCATTCTTTCGTCCCTCAAACGAGTCTCCTGCATCCGCAGCCTGTCCCGCACAAAACGCGGCACGTCTTCACTTATGTACGACAGCACGACTTTCATTAGGACCACAACGTGCTACAATATACGCAGGACAGATAAGAAAATTTTAAGTAAACGATGTAGACCTTACTTCAAAAATGATTACGAACGCTAGCTGACCGATGAGTTGATAGAAGTAATCTTCAGTTAAAGCGTACTTCTTGGGATGATCCGGTGGATATCTCTTGCCATGGTAGTAACAGGTGGTGATGTTCGTTGTTAGGTTACGATCAGGCGTCTGTTGGTAATCATTCGTATTGAAAACTGGAACATAGTACGTTATATAGTTAATATAATATGTGAAAGGAGAAGGGTGACTTAACGCTAATTGAATAAGTTTGAGTAGTGGTTCTTGACCTGTATTTCGCGATAAGCTGATGTGTTCAATGCCGGAATACGTAATATGTGATGCAACTTAGTACTAATAATATATATTTGAGGTTCTCGCAAGTAACTATGCGTTGTTTTCTTCTCAGATTCTCCACCTCTCTCCACTAGACAGGATCTTGCTGACGTTTCTGTGATATCGCAACTATCCTCTTCTAGAACGAGTACCATCCTAGCGTCAGTCCTCGATCACTGTTACAATTGTGGTGAATACATTTTTAAAGAAAGTAGTAAGTGGAGATTGTACCACTATGAAAGAGGAATACGAAACAATATCATTGGACTTGAAAAATATCAAGCATGAAGAGTATCAAGTCCTCATGCAACAAAGCCGTTGCACAAAATATCCTTGTTCTCATGCCTCTGGGACAGCAGAGCCAAGGCCCTGCACTGGATTACTAAAAACTGGCCTTTAGGAAGCGTTTTAGTTCAAGGAGAACACAACGCTCTGAACGAACCGTTGGTTGACAGAAACAAAATCATCTTTCCACCACTGCATACCAAGCTTATGAAGCAATTTGTTAAGGCTTTACCTTGAAATGAACCGTGTGTTTCTCTTTTGGTCTCTTTCTTTTTCCTTTCTCTTTTTATCTCTTTTTCTTCTTATTTTTCCTTCTCCTCTTACTCTTATTTCTTTTTATATATACACTACCGCTCAAAAGTGTTTAGACACCCCTGTTTTCATGGATTATTCATACAATATAATGTTTACCAAGAAAACATTATAATAAAATGAAATACGTATTTAAAATGTAGTTCAGTAAGATAAACACCCATTATATCGCATAAGGTTTACTATCATTTACCTGCACTTGGTCGGATTACCATAAACTGTTTATTGCAGTGCAATTACAATAACAATCCCTCTGAATTTACTGGGTAAATTTAGTCATCTGTTAGATTGTAGGTAATAATGTTTAAATTACCTTCCTAGAAGATTATAGTGAAATCTGTAACCTATGGTCAGTTGCAGTGTGGTATTTACTCTATTCACGTCGTGAGCGAAATATCGTGTGACAATTTTGAAAATGCCTCCGCGAAGAGAAATTAACACGGAAACACGTGCGCTTATAATAGCTTACCATAAAACTGGCATAAATAATCGACAAATTGCCAAAAAAATGAAAACACACCACGCTACGGTTGACTATAACGTAAAAAAATATCGGGAAACTGGCAGTTTTCTTAATAAAAGACGGAATGAAAGGCCAAAAGCGACAATATCTGCATATGATCGCAGAATAGTGGTTACCAGCAAGTTAAATAGACGCAAAACAGCCCCGGAAATCACCGCAGAATTAAATGTTGGTCGCCAAAAACTAGTCAGTGTTTCTACAGTCAAACGTCGCCTACAGAAAGCCGGGCTCCATGGATGTATTGCGATGAAAAAGCCATTACTACGCAAACAAAACAAGCAAAAGCGACTTAAATGGGCTCGTGAACACCAACATTGGACCATAGAAGATTGGAACAACGTCCTATGGACGGATGAGTCCAAATTTGAGACTCATATTCGTAAGAAGATCTGTGGGTGAACGTGCCAGAGAAGAGTGCATTGCCGCTACCGTGAAGCATGGTGGAGGTTCTATCATCATTTGGGTCTGTTTTGCTGGCACTAGTGTAGGAGACATTGTAAAAGTTGACGGTATATTAAAAAAAGAAGGCTGCTGCGAAATTTTGGAGAACCACGCAATACCTTCCGGAATTCGACTTTTGGGTCAAAATCTTCCAGCAAGATAATGACCCAAAACATTCCTCTAAATTATGTAAAGACTATTTACGCCATTTAGAAGAGGAAGGAACTCTCAAAATTATGGAATGTCCTCCCCAGAGCCGTGACTTGAATCCCATTGAGTTACTATGGGAAGAACTAGATCGGGAAGTACGGAAATCGGCTCCGACATCAGCTACTGACGTGTGGAACAAATTGCAATCGAGTTGGACCTCAATAACACAAGAAACTCTGGCAAAACTTATTGCGAGAATGCCTCGATTGTGTGCTGCAATTATTAAATCAAGAGGAGGTCACATAAATGAAAGCAAAATTTAAATTAAACGTTTTAATTTTCATATTCATATGTCATATGTCAGTGAGAGTGCCTAAACACTTTTGAACGGTAGTGTATCCCATCATGACACGGTCCAATTCCGGAAGTAATTCGTTTATTACTAACCTTGGCGTGGAAGCCTACGTATTCATTTAAAAAGTTACGTGCATACCAAAACATTAAATCTAATTTTCACGAATTTTTCCTAAATAGGGCAGAAAGAGTAAATTTCGAAATCTGGATCTGATAAAACAAAACTGACGGCATTTTTGAATTAGACACCCGAAAATTATTTAATCTCATTTATAAAATCCGAGGCACTAAAATGTTTGTTGGTTAGTGTTATCGATTTGGATCTATACATTTTATAGACAAGGAAAAGAATCCTCTACAGATTTTTTCCTTTCCAGAGATTCTTGGAAAGAGCTTTCCAAAATCCGCACCTCCACCAAACCAAAATCTATTCACAGGCTGAACAATAGTTAAGGACGAAGACTAGAGAAAGTAGTGTTATCTTTTACCTGATAGGGTGCTATTTATATATCCTTTTAGGCCGATATCGCTATGCAGTCTATATATCGCCCTCGCTATGAAATTACTAGAAAAGGCAATCACGCAAGCCTAGGAAAAGCGCAGGAAAAAAATAGGTTAAGCAAACGGTTTATTTCTTCAAAGGAATGGTACTGACATTCGTGATCACGCTGAAGTATGTTATCCAAGCCAAAACGTCGCTGTACGCTCCCAATCCATCGACTTTTAAAGCGATATGTCTCTTGTGATACTTTAACAACTTCTCCGCATCAAGCCTTATCTCAAAAATATTTCTAATTAAGGCAAACAGAGGAGCCAATGGTAGAGCACACACGAAACATGTGATATAACCATATTGAATTACTATTAAACGAGACAATATTTATTTATGAAGATTACCAAGGCATAGGTGACAAAATTACTTACGCAAATCCCGATATTCGTTGAACAGAAAGTACCTATACGTATTGTTTAAGTAAAAATCCAACTCCCATTGAGGTATATCGGACCGGAAAAGAATATTAGAATAACGTTTCAATTTTACCTGAAGGTACCTAGAAGAAAATGTGAAATATTACTGCCAATCTTCGTAGCCAACGTCGATTTTATCTTATACGGTTTCACGAACTGCGCCACGCACGAAGCCATAGGCGGAACGGTTAGAATAACGACCATCTGTATGCCTACGTCCGCCAAGCACCCACCTGGTCCGCACAGGTCCGTAGTTATCCCTCCCAGGATGTTCCACTGCTTGGTATCGCCGGGATACGTAAAAAATTTCCCCTAAAATGACAGCTTCGAAGGCGCACTTATGATTCCGAAGAAGCACCTACCCTGAAGAACGCTAAATACGTTATGGCAGCGTAACTGTTTGAAAAATTCAAAATGCAGTTCTTAAAGATGAAGCTTCTGTCGAAAGTCTGCTGCGTTCTTGGATATTCTTTCTCCGTCAACCAAAGGGCAATTCTCTCGTATATCTGAGAATTACTTAATTTATTTAGGATTCGTAACGTATCATCTGTTCTACGCACACTCGTAAAGACCATAATCGATAGGCCAACGAATACTGATCCGGTTATAGACGCTATCCAAGAAGCCTTCTGGCTAGCGGAGGGGTCTTTGCTGATATGGGCTATATATCTCATCTTGTACTGATATACGATTACGCTTATAGCGATCGAAAAGACTACAAGAGCCTGTGGGAAAACGCGGTAGTCTTTGAAAGTACTTTAAATGCATGTACGAGGGTCACTATATATATTTTGAGATGCCACAAAAATAGAAAAGTTAGAGTTGGCAACACTGCATTTCTAAATATCACCATCCTTACGTTGTAAGCTCTGACTGTCAGTTGAGTCAGCAGGCGGTGATTATTTAGAACAGAAGCTTTCTTGTATCTCAAAATATATAGCGTGATCCTCGTATAGGTTATTACGCAAAACATCACGGTCACATTGGTGACAAAAAAATTGGTACAATGCTTCATATTCGGTATGTACGGTTCTAATTCCCCAGTAGCTCTTGATAGCTTCGTGTCAGTCGCTTTTAACAGGAATTCTTGCCTGAAATAACGAGGACTTTCATTTATCTCCGTTAAAGATCTACTTGTCTTACCTTACAGTCTCTTCGACATGAAGATGGTACACGTTCCAACGCAATTTCAGCATCGCCAGACGTTTTTTCCACATAGTCATGAAGTAGGTTGCTGGAAATGAGAATTTAATATCGATAAATTATTATAAACTATTAGGTGTGACCAATATTTACCCCAAAGCGACATGAACATAGAAAAAAAGACAGTGGAAGGATTGTCCAATAAGAAACCCAGACGGGAATAACTACATGCGTCCTTCAAAGGGGTAAAAGGACAGAGAGAGTAGTGCTCGCAATAGGGGCACATGATTTTGTTACTTCTACACACTTCCTCCCTAAAAGAATTGCGAAAAGTTTCATTAGGACGAGACTTAATGCACTCCATATTGAAAAAGTACGTTACGTATTCCTCATTGGTAATATAAGTATTAATGGATCCCACGGTGAATGATAAAACACCCACTACTGAAGCGGGAATTAAATATTTAACGTAGAATTCCATCCAGGCGAAGTACATTCCTATTTCGGTCCCGAAATATTGCTCGATCAAGTTTAATGGCTGCTTCTTGAAGAGCATCTTATAGTTGGCCCAAAACGCTGCGAGTAGCTTTTCGGGAAAGAAAAACACGGCGGTGAAAATTAATTGATATATTGGTGACGTACTTGTCTGTCGGAAAGTGGTCCCGTCGTTGTCCATTCGTAGCTGCCCTCGTGAAGAGGATATGCCGCGATAATTAAGCCCCTTCCGCATAAAGAGTCCAGTCCATATTGGTTACGTTCGTTTCCGTATCTGGTCGTGGTCATTAGTCGATGCAGTAACATAGACCTTTCGGCATTAGTTGCTTTACTTGGTTTTTCACCAGATATACTCACGCTGGGTGATATTAAAGTAAAAGGAGTTAATTAATAAAACTTTGGGATAAATTAGAAATACACCTAGCTTTCCGATGACAAAAAAGACAGAGTTTGAGTGCGAATAAACAGTAGAAAAGCTAAAAGACGAAAAAGTCACTTTTTGCAGGAAGAGAGTTAGAATTGCTAAACTGATTTCGCTAAAATATACAGATCCGGGAAGTCAAGATGGAGGAACATTCTTTTCTCACATGGGAAAGAATTCAAAGAAACTCCAATAAGATGTAATTTTGGTGACATGAATGTGTTGGTTACCTTAACTGTTGGACGAAGTTCTGATAAAATTTTGAGGAAATAGACGGCAAAAGCTAGCAATAGTGGTTATAATTAAATCAATCTTGTTCAAGATGAAAATTTTTCCAAATTTGTGACCAGCAAACGCTCAAGATTAGATCGTTTTGGCCTATGTTCAACATTTAAATGACCCTCAAACAGGCTTCAACACTAGGTTTATGGATGTTTTGTCTATGAAAATACCACACTAGATTATCAATCTATACAGTGGCATTTAAACCAATATTACGAGGACGAATCAAATATGAACCAGACTTTGATTTGAAAACATTATTTTTCTATTTTATTCACACATTTTTCCCACAGTATCGGCAGTTTTTAATTCCGTCATTAAAGAATCAATATGGTCGCGTCTGTAACCAATTGCGCACGAGCAACTTTGTCGTCGTCAAAGTGGTGACCTCCCAGTACTTCTTTGAGTGGCCGAAATATGTAGTCACATGGTGACAGGTGAATTCCCATTGAATTTTGTTCAACTTATTTTGCGTCAATGCAGCAGAATCGTGCTTCTAAAAGGTATGTCTCGCCTTCTTCATCGATAGCTCAGCTTCACTTCGTCAAGGAGTTGGCCGTAGTATGGAGCATTAACAGCACGTCGTTCGTAGAGAAAATCAATGAGCTGTATGCCCTAGAATCCCAAAAAACCGTTGCAAGATCTCGTTTTCCACTAAGTCTCACTCATCTTTCAAAGCGTTTTTGCATCGAACTGTGGAGTTAGTTGACGCAAAATTTCTATAGGTTTTACGCCCTCCCGCGCCAAAAATTTAATAAAAGTACGCTGCTCAACAGACGTGTGCACCTCTTGTGTGAACCGAACCATTTTTAGTCGAAAATACCGCGCTCCCAAGACGGATGATTTAGAGAACGGCATGTTAATTAGAGAATCCGGATAATTGAAAACAAAAAGAAGATTACTGTATTGAATAAAGGTAAAATTAAAGCATGGTAGCACGTTTGTAAGAACATAATGCCAGGTACAATGTATACAAAATGTGTATCTGATATAAATATTCTTCAAATACTTATATTGTAGTACATCTATAGCAAATAGGTATTCTGGTACTGACTTAAAATGAATAAAAAAAAATGGTGATTGGTTTTTGTAAAATTAGTTTCTAATTTTGTTAAACAGAATATAGAAGCCGTGGTTTTTCCTTTCAGAAATTACAAATACTCGTACACTTCATTTTCGTACTGACTTATGCTCTTTTAAAGACATCAAATCTGTAAGTGAAGAATGCCAGCGAATAAAGGCTGAAGACGTTTCAATGAAGCTGGTCGAGGTCCAGAAATATATGAATCTTCAGATATTGATTCTTATAAGGAATTTCACCTTATAAGAATTTGTCGAGTTTATCTCTAGCTTAGATTGCAATGCAGTACACAGTAAAAAGTGAATTAAAACAATTACCTTTAGTTTTATATTCATATTTCGGACCAAATCACATCTGGGTGTGATACAGCCTGCACCAAAAATTGCAAAAAAACACGAAGCTAAGAGTTAGTGTAAACATTAAGTTATATATACCACATGGGCTGAAAAGTCCCGGGCCTAACAAAGAAAACACGGTTTTTTTTTTGTTCAAAATTAGCTTTATTCATCAACATAATCTTCATCAAGAGCAACGCAATCATTCCAGCGCCGCTCTAACATTTCAATACCACTTCTGTAGAACGATTTATCTTTTGCCTCAAAATAGGCCTCAGTTTCAGCGATAACCTCTTCATTCGTGCGAAATTTCTTACCGGCGAGCATTTTTTTGAGGTCTGCGAACAGCCGGTAGTCGCCGGGAGCCAAATCTGGCGCATACGGTGGATGTGGGAGCAATTCGAAGTTCAATTCATGTAGTTTTGCCATTGTTTTGATTGACTTGTGACACGGTGCGTTGTCTTGATGAAACAAAATTTTTTTCTTTGCAATTTCGGCCTTCAAACGCTCCAATAACGCTATATAATATTCACTGTTGATGGTAGTTCCTTTCTCAAGATAATCGATGAATATTACACCACGCACATCCCAAAATACCGAGGCCATAATCTTTCCAGCCGATTGTTGTGCTTCCGGGCGCTCTGGACGAGGTTCACCAGTTGCTGTCCACTCAGATGACGATCGTTTTGATTCCGGAGTGAAGTGATGGATCCATGTTTCATCCATTGTCACATATCGACGCAAAAATTCCGGTTTGTTACGTTTAAACATGGCCAAACACTGCTCAGAATCATCAACACGTTCTTGTTTTTGGTCAACAGTGAGCAAACGCGGCACCCAGTGTGAACAGAGCTTTCTCATAGTCAAATGCTCAAGCAGTATAAAGCCAATACGTTTTTTTGATATCTTTACGATGTCAGCTAACTCACGCAACTTCACTTTTCGATCATTCAAAACGATTTTGCTGATGTTTTCTGGTGTTACCGCCTCATTTGAACGTGTACTGCGTTCTGCATCATCGGTGTCTCTTCTACCACGTTTGAAGTCAGCAAACCAACGTTTTATTGTTGTTTCTGATGGAACGGAGTTCCCATAACACTTTTCAAGCCATTGCTTCGCTTGAACGGTATTTTTTCCCATCAAGAAGCAGTGTAAAATTAAAACATGAAATTGTTTTTGATCCATTGTTTTGAAAATGACAAAAGTAGCGTGACTCTTAGCACAATAACTCACAAACTAATGAATAGAATATCATGAAATTTTAACAGCTGTCTTTTGAAGGTTAGTACTAACTGAGAGAAAGGTGACTGCAATAAAACTAGCGTCATCTATGTGTTAGGTTCGGGACTTTTCAGTCCATGTGTTAAATAGCAAATGGTCTTAGGTGTTCTTAGCTATGCAATACAACACTCCAAGTCCAAATTGTGCTGAATCTTTTGTCGTAGGTTTTATGTATTTCATGCTGATGCAACCTACCTTCATTGGAAGCTACTTGAGGATACAAAAGCATAAATTACTGTTCTTATCATCATATTATCATATTTGATGACCTGATTAACTTATAACGTATAACATTAAAATTATTTTAAATAACATATCTTTTTCTTATAAATTACTATTGTCGAAAGACCTATAGCATAACCTTCTTAAAAAAAACAGCGCCAAAGATAATTCTAACCTAATCCGTTTGAATTCAAACATTTCTATACACTACGCATGCCCATTTCCATGTTGCCACGTCGTTTTACCTGTTAACATCATATTAACTAGTGACTACTAAATATACGTTTTTGAATATCATAAGATAGCGTCGTCTTAGTAGGGTCTTAGCAGCTACTAACTAACAGCGTTCTAACACCCTACTAACTTTCTGACTATGAATTCGGTTGTATCCGAACACAATTCTCCATTCTTCAAAAACCCTATTACACCAGCTTTGAGAAATATATTTAACGCGAAGAGGTTTCGAAAAATTCAATGATCTACAGACAGCGGGCCCATGGAAAAAATCTCGGCAATCTCTGCGGACCACAAAAGATTCGGAATCTCTAATATAACCGAACTACGTAAAACATCACAATAAATTAGACAGGCATAGTTGGACTTACGGGGATCTTTCTATCAACTCAGATTCTCCGTACTTCTGTAATTCCGTCATCAGGCAGGCGAATCGTGGTGGTCTTTCCACGCTGTAATGCGGATTAACACAGGAGAGATCCGTATGGTACAAATTGGTCAGATGCGTCACGCACGACTGGGGCATATGGCTTTTGATGAAGAAGTGCTTATTGTAACTCTACGTTAAGGATTATCAAGGAATTTTTTGAAAGGTCAAAATTAGGAACTCGCTCACCACACCGAAGTCAATCTCAAATTGTACACCAATATCGATCAACTCCGTCAGAAAAGTATGAATCTCATCGTAATTCTTACGATCGGCGAAAATTTCTTGCGTCGTCACCAATACGAAATCGATCCTTTTCGAAAGATCCTCTTTGAAGTAGCAGGATTTAGCCAACTACGATCAATCATTATTACTATTATTACTATAGTCCATTCACTGTGAGAATGTAACGCTTAGCAAGATAGGCTAATAGTCGTAACGGTTGACGGGTTCCGCCGTGTCACTGGGTGTTTTATCCCTGACGTTTCGCATTTTCAAAGGTAACAATAATAATAGCCTTTATTGCATACAGTAACAAAAACCCAATTAACAGGCAGACAACAAAGTGAAACAAAAAATGTATCTCATTAAACTTATTATAGACCACAGACAAGAAATAGATGGATAGAAATACATCTTTACATGACTATACACAATTTTGGAGTAAGATATCCCGGATCATCAAGAATCCGAATCAAGTATTTGCGGAAGGGAACAATGTCTCACTCACGGCAAACACTATTATACAGCAGATTAAACTTGGCTGAATCCAAATAAAAAGTGTTAAGTGAGCAAGAAGATTGTCGTGGCACGTGGAAACTAAGTTTACCAAGCAGTTCACTGGCATCTGTTTCATTATTTAGTAATTTAAAAAGAAACCTTAGACCAACTTTCTCCCGTCGTTCTTCGAGCGATGTCACAGAAAACTCAGCAAGGAGGGTTTCATAGAGGAATCCTCTACGAGGGTGTTGTATTCCTTATACTAAAGGTACTTTAAAAATTGTCTTTGAGCACTTTTTATCATATTTTTACATGTAACATTGTACGGATTCCACACAAGGGATGCATATTCGAGTCTTGAGCGCACTAAAGCAAAAGGAAAGTGATTTTATAGGGGATATATCTTGAGAAAACCTAGTGTTACGCAGAACAAAGCCTAGTATTCTGATAGCATACGACATAACATTTCGAACATGGTCGTTAAAAGTTAAACCACAGTCGAAGTACACCCCCAAATCATCAACTCGTGTGATTGCGTCCGAGTCCAAAGTTGAAAATAATCGGTTGTTTTTTCCTTGTGAACGATACGACCCTGCACTTAGATATATTTAAATTCAATCTATGTATTTGAGGAACACCGGTTAGAAATAGATATCAAATTCGCCTGTAGTGTAATGCAATCTATTAGAGAAACCACAGACCGATACAATTTAACATCGTCGGCAAACAGCAAAGCTTTGCTTGAGAATAATAAGGGACCGAGATTAGAGCCCTGTGGAATACCAGAAGCAACGGGGCATACTTTGGACGTATAGCCGTTTATAAGATACATAAATTTTTGATAGAGGTAGGATCGAAGTAACCTAACAGGAGAGTTGCTAAAGTCAATGTCTTGGAATTTTCTCAAGAGAATACCATGATCTATGCGATCAAAGACGTCGACTTGGTCGTGGCCACCGACTACTTCAGAAGCATACCGAGGAAAGGTGCACAAGTTCGTTACAGTCGATTTTTCATCAACAAACCCATGCTGCTCCTCAACTATAATATCTTATATAGAGCAGATTCGAAAATCTTAGCGATGTTTGATGTATCGAGATTGGTCTATAATTGGATACGTCCGATATTTCGCCGTTATTCAATACCGGACAGACTCTAGCAAGCTTCCACTTTTCAAGTTTTAATTGGATTCAATAAATTGCAATCCTATACAAACTTAAATGTATGTTTGCAGACATCTTACCAAGATATTTACCATTAGAACTTAACTGACAATTGTTATACTACAACTGATATTTAACTTTCAAATTACCCGCTATTATTTAATCGGATTAAGTTTTGGCGGTGTAATACGGACGCCGATAGCAGCTCTATCTACCACATTCTTAAAGTGAACGGACTATGGGAGATATTATTCAACGCTTTCTTTACCATTCTCGCCTTAGGAACGTTGCGATCGTAAACTTCCTGTCTTCTTAGGAACTTCAAACGAGGTGCTCTATTACGACGAGTGCGCGCAGTTGCTGTTGATGCAGGTGAAGATGCGCGCGACGCAGAGGGACCGCTAGAACGCGATCCGCTAGGGCCATCTTCTTTCCTTGACGGTGCCAATTTCTTCGGCGGTATGGTTTCATTTTTCGGCTTGTTCTTCCTACCAGGTCTATCTTCTGCAGAGTCGTCCTTCATAGCTTCAGTGAATCTCTTCCATGACCGAGCGATGCTAGAAATCCGTTAAACTTTCTATGACGTTGCAGTCGAACAATCGAAAGACGTATACTTGCCGTAGTGTGTTAAATACGGAGAACATTACAGAATTTAGAAAGACCCATGGAATTCCCTACGCTACGTAGAGTTGTCATAATGACAATATGTTATAGTGACAGGTTTTAATAGATGATGCAGTTTAAGGGATTAGACGTAATAAGTTTTATCGTTAAAACCTTTCAAATACTCTGATCAAATAAAACTAAGATTATTAACATAGCTGAAATAATCATTAGAAATGCATTTATTATTATATCACACAACATTTCAGGGAAAAGCCTCAGACTACTGCTACAAACACAACCATTCAAAAGTATTTAGGCGTCCACATTTTATAAAACTATTTATACAATATATAGTTTCTAGCAAATCATGCAAGTTACTCAAGAAGTCCATTTCGAGAGTGTCTATATTCCTTTTGTTGCTCTTTGTCATCTGCCAGCCCTCTGCACCGTATGTTAGAATGGACTCCACGACGGCTTCTTCCAGTCTTAATCCTTTAGATCACAGCAAGGAATTTAAGTCCTGGGTTGCTTTTTCCCCTGCTGTATTTTATTTCGTATATCCATTTTCGATGTATTTGTACTGGTTTGTGCGTCTTACTTCATTAATTTGCAAGTCCTGGTGATCATCTTCGTCTTTACACCCCACGTGCATATATTCAGTCTTTGTTATGTTTATTGTTAGTCCTCAATGTTCTTATTCTTGTCTCACTTTTCTAAACATGTAATCTATATCCTCTTCATCAGACTTATGAGACGGTGATTTTCCATCTTCATTCCCATTCTTTCTGTTTTTTTTTTTCTCCAAATACTTAAAGCTTCCTGAATATAACTTTTAAATAATGTAGGGAAAAGACTACATCCTTGTTTCGATCCTTCATTTGTGAGGAATGGATTTGATCTACGTACGCCTGTTTTGATTATGCTCTGTGTATATCTATATAATCCAAGCCAATAATCCAATAACCCATATACCATATAAATGATGTCGGGAGTTATGTTTCTTTTAGATATTTACAAATTTTCTCTACTGTTTCCTATTCTGCTGCAGTCCATGTTTTACCCCTTTTTTCCAAAACTTTCGCTATGACATTGTCCCAAGACTGCTCTGGCCTTTCTCTTGTCTTATTTTTCGCAATATTTACTTCCCATATTCTTCTAGGTTATCTCGCATTATACATTCTTTGCAGACGCCTCCACCATTCCAGTTATCTCTGCTCAATAAATTCCAGTACTGAATTAATTTCGAAATCTTCCCTTACGCCGATGTGTTTTTATTCTATCGCATTTTGTGACCCCTCCAATTCTTCCCACATGCTTTATTTCCATGGCTTATACCTTGCTTCTTTGTTTTTGGTCCAGTATCAACGATTCGCAACCAAACGTTAATGTCGGTCGATAAAAGAGATTTTTTTCTTGTTGGGCTTCGCTCGCCCTATCTAAACCCCATCGAAAATCTTTAGGGAATATTGGAAAGTGAGGTGTATGCGAATAATAAACAATACGAGAGCGTCAAAGAACTAAAATTTGCAATAACGATGTGTTGGAATGATATTCCTATTTCGTCAACATTGACCGAATTGATAGACAGTATGAAGACTCGGATGTTTGAAGTTATTTTGAATACAGAATCTAACACACACAACTAAGTTTAAAAAGAATTATATTTTTATATGGATTTATTTTATTTATTAATATTGTGTTAACGGGCCTATAGAAATTTCGCTGAGTGTTAAATTAATTTTTAACATATGTATGTACATCTAGCTAGCCTTAATGAACCAAATACCCAAAATTAAATACTATACTTTATACTAATTTTAAGACAAAAGCTCTCGTTAGAAGACTACTTCGTAAAATGTCCAGCGACACAGACATTTCAGAAAGTGTAAGTTTAATTCACATCAATGCCATATTAGACCACTAATAATAATTTGGCGTGCTGTCATAATTTGAAAGTAGACAGTTTATCTCGCCGTATCACACGTATTTTCCTCCAGCTATATGTCTCAAAGACATTAGTGTTAATCTAAACGCGTTGGAATAGTTAAAAAATGTCAAAACGTGTAGTAGCCTTGGAGCGTAAACATGGCGAAACCTCTTGGGCGCCGCAAAGGGTACAAACGGTGCGTGTGATTAACATTTTTTTTTTGTAGAAATTTGCAACCATGCCTTTCCCTTCAGCGTAACGTTTTGTAGACAAGCTTTGATTATAATTTCGTATATTGTTCAGATGTGCAAATTAGAAAAATTAAAATCCAAAATGACATTTTTCCATTGCTAAAGATATATTATTCTGTAATTCATCAGTAGTCTCGGCAAAGAGGGACAAGTTTCAATGCCGTATGGTGAACAACGTGGATGAGTGAATAATTAATATTTGATATAGATGTGGTGTTTCATTCTACGTAATATACCGTTCACTTTACTAGGCCAACAAGTATTTGTCCCATACTGAAGCAAGTATTCGGATTATACACTACTAAGTCGGACATCGTTAGGAAAATTTTGTTCGTGACTATGTTGAACGAAGAATTAAAGCGGAATTTGAAAGATAAAAAATTGTGGTTATGTGGTATCATTCGATGTACCTTGAACCAAATACACTAGGGCGACAGAATAAAATAGACACCTACTAATTAAAGAAAAGATTCTATTCTCGTTATATATACAAAATATTTTAAAATTTTTAAATTAGACTAATATTTTGTCGATCCACCTTTACTTGCGTGAAGTGCTGCGAGTCGTCGTGGCATAGAATCTATTAAATGATTAATGGTGTCTTCTGGAATATTTAACCACTCTTCTGTAACAGCTGCCACGAGTTCTTCCTTATTGCTGGGTTCTCGGGGTCGTTTCGCCATATTTATCTGAATTATGTGCCAAACATTCTCTATCGAATTCATGTCTGGTGATTGGCCTGGCCATGGTAAAATCCGAATCCCCTGTTCCTCTTTCCGTGTGGTTGTTGTTCTTGCTTTGTGGCAGGGCGCTCCATCCTCCATAAAAGTGGCGTCTTCTTTAGATAAAATGGCGTTGTCGAATATCGGTGGTAGTCCTTCTGTTAATATTTGGATATATTTTGCCGCATTTATATTTCCGTCGCAGATTACTAATTGCGATCTTCCACCATACCATATCGCGCCCCACACCATGATGTTCACATCGCCGTATTTCACCGTCTGATGCAAAAATTTGTCGTCCAGTTGCTGTGACGAACGTCTCCATACCCACGTACGACCACTATCACTGAATTGACAGTATCCGCTTTCGTCTGAAAAAATGACAGACCGCCAAAACTCTTCGGGCTTCGTTCGCATTTCGATTGCCCAAGCCATTCGGCGCCGTTTTTGAAACGCGGTAAGGGGAGGTTTTTTCTTTGCCACCCTTTTATACATCCCAACACTGTGGAGGTATCGCGGAACGGTGCTCTGACATTCCTGCGTCCGCATCGCCTATGGTTACCCATGAAATCACGATCATAAATGATACGAGTACGTACACGCTACTGAACACTAGCCTTGATACGACCGCTCGGCCCCTACACCTTGTTCTCCGCACTGCACTGTGACTTGTCTCACTTTGCCTAGACTATTCACCATTCTTACTTTGACAATGAACTATTATTCCTATTATCTAGATCGTCCGGCTTCGGAAAAACATGGAAAAAATCATCAGAAGCTTCACCGTCTACGAAACTTCCGAGGAAGAAGTCATAGACTTCGTATTATGCTATAGTTCCCACGACCTAACAGGGACTCTTAGGGAGGTGGAAATCATCGAATATCTCGACAACCTAAAAGAGATCGGTTTATCGATAAGAACCGTACCGTCTGTTGTACATCCTCATGTAGTCTTCGTCCTTTTAACGGGCAGCAAGAGTTTGTTGAAGCGATACTCTAGCATTTACGGGTTAACGTTATCCTGTGATAATCCATACTACAAGCGGGAATCGCCCGGATTAAAGTGGTTTGCGTGTAGGGTGCACGCTATTGATGTGAACGATCCTGAATTCTCTAGGGCATAGTAAGTAATCAGATTAGGGCAAGCTTCTTCTTTTTAACCTCTCCGATCATCCAGCGATACTTTTTCTGGAGAAAGACCGCGCGATATCACAGCCAGCGAAAGAATAATGGTCGTATTTCAAATGTTACGCGTTACCAAATACGGTTCGAAACCCACCCAACACGGTATCTTAAGTTTGCTGGAGAACGCCGTCTTCACGGATGCTTTTCCTCTGCACGATCCCCACTACGAATGGACCGAAAAAGGTAAACTCTCGGATAGGCAAATTCTAACCAAATACTGGGCGAATCCAGAATGCTTCATCAAACACCAACCGTTAAATCTGATCGTCAAATATTTCGGAGCGGAGGTAGCTTTCTACTTTGCCTTCTTAAAGCATCTGGTGATGGTTCTATTAGCGGCGTCGATTGTCGGTTTGGCATGTTTCCTATACGGTTTAGTGACAATGGGCACGGCGGAAAATATGATAAGGTTTGATGTCCGATGGGTTTAAATCTCGATCTGAAAACCCGTTTTCGTTACAATTTTAGTTATGAGATTTGCAACAGCAATATAACCATGTGCCCAAGCTGCGCCAATCTGGACATCTGCAAATATACGAAGTTGCAATCCTCATGCTCTCAAGCCTTTATGGACTACGTGCTGGATAATCAGTCTACCATCTTATATGCGGTACTGATTTCTCTCTGGAGTAAGTACATTGCCACTCTCGAATTTTAACATGGGAAAAATTTGTGTGCTTATTATTCCAGCGACTATCGCTATGGAATTGTGGAAGCGGAATCAAGCATGCTTAGCTTATGAGTGGAACGTTTTCTCGGCTACTATAGACGTTTCTATGAGGTAAGAAAAGGATGATCGTAAACCTCTGAATCTATATGTTCAGACTATCCAAGTTTGATGAGTTTATCCTCTAAAATATTTAGATTAACTGAATTATATACCGCCGTAATATCTAAAAAAAAACTCATTCTACTTATCTTTTTCGTAAGCGCATCTACGAATCCCACACTTGTTTGGAGACCAAACTGTCGATTCCGCATATGATCTTCCATTCACCAATACAATCTGAGCTCGTTCATAGATTTTTGTGAATACAGATAGTAAGGATATTAGGCTATAGGGATACTAAGATACTAGGCCTAATTAGGGTTCTTTTATCGGTCTTATGCCTTGGGTCAACTAGACCTACTTTCATCATTGAAATATTTTCTTCTTTGGACCGTATGTCATTATAAACAGAAAGCAGTACCATTCTAAGAGATTTGGGAAGATTATTTTTGGTCCATACTTGGTAAAAGAAGCCGTAATTCCGTTACAAAATTTAACGGCACTTTTTTTTCCTTCCTTCCTTAGCAGTAAGAGGATCTTTCGGTATCAGAAGCTGATTATCTATCATTGTTAAATCGTAAAGCGTGGAATAAAATTTATAAAAGCGTTTTCGTAAAAATTCTCAAATATGTGAGTAATTTTGCGTAATGGGCTTATTTTATATTCCGTTGGACAATATTTGTTGAATTTATGACGTCACCGAATTTATTTCAATAGCAACCTATACCTCTCTTTTTCTATTTAGTGGAGTACTCCAGTCACATTAGAAAGTGTTTAAGGAAAACATTCTTCCTATACGAAGTACATAACTAATATAAAAAATTCCTATTTCTTACAATCAACATGTAAATTTTGCTTTTCCTTGTTTTTACTATGTCATGCATACGTTGTTAAGACCAGAGTACGCGATGTCGGCTCAACTCAAACGCGAATCGCCAGTCACCGGTCAATTGGAGCCCTACGAAGACGTTAGAGTCAAAGCCTCTCACCTGTTCATCAGCTATTCGGTCGTTACACTATTGGTAAGATCATAACAACAATAACTAGCACAGAGAATAAACATTACCATTTCAGGCAATTTTAGCAATCAGCGTAGTAGTTGCGGTCCGCTTCTATACGGCCTCTATGCGGGCGGTGTTGGGCGTCAGCAAGACGAGATACCTACGAAATCACGCCGCCGTGATAGCATCATCTAGCGCATCCACAATTAGCGTGGTTATAATGCTAACTCTGGAAAATGTAAGCGTACTTTTTTCACGGATCCATCTAACAACGACTTCTATGATTTAAATGCCGCGTTTAGATTTACGTTAAGCTTGCTAAGATCATGACGGATTTGGAGAATCCCAGGACGGAAGTGGAATACGATAATTCCTTGATATACAAGAGATTCGTCCTGACATTTATCAACGGTTACGCTGTAACGTTCTACGTGGCTTTCTTCCAGGCAAAGCGCGTGCGTTTTATTAGTTTCCAATAAATAAATCGCTTATTCCATAGGGTCAATTCTATTCTTATCCTGGGAAAGAACACAACTACGAGACCCACATACAGTACGAGCTCTGTGACCACTCCGGCTGCTCCACTAATTTGGCGATCCACCTAACAGTTGTTTTGATTATAAAATCGCTGGTAATGAATCTCGTGCAATCCGTCAAACCGTAATAGCGATTGATAAATCCCTTACCCGTTCTACAATATCTGAATCGCTATTTGCAGGGTCATCATGAATTGGCTTAAAACGGTTAGACATATCAAGACGTTGAAGGAGTCGGAAAACTTACCGCCATGGGAGAGTCAATATAATCTGCCAGCGTTGGATAGATTCTTCTTAGTCGACGAGTATAATGAAATAGGTCTGCACATCATTGACCTTAATGCTTATATGTTACACATGGGCTGAAAACTCCCGGGGCTAACACATAGATGACGCTAGTTTTATTGCAGTCACCTTTCTCTCAGTTAGTACTAACCTTCAAAAGACAGCTGTTAAACTTTCATGATATTCTATTCATTAGTTTGTGAGTTATTGTGCTAAGAGTCACGCTACTTTTGTTATTTTCAAAACAATGGATCAAAACCAATTTCGTGTTTTAATTTTACACTGCTTCTTGATGGGAAAAAAATACGCTTGAAAAGTGTTATGGGGACTCCGCTCCATCAGAAACAACAATGAAACGTTGGTTTGCTGACTTCAAACGTGGTCGTAGAGACACCGATGATGCAGACGTCCAAATGAGGCGGTAACACCAGAAAACATCAAAAAAATCCACAAAATCGTTTTGAATGATCGAAAAGTGAAGTTGCGTGAGTTAGCCGACATCGTAAAGATATCAAAAGAACGTATTGGCTTTATATTGGATGAGCATTTGACTATGAGAAAGCTCTGTTCAAAGTGGGTGCCGCGTTTGCTCACTGATGACCAAAAACAAGAACGTGTTGATGATTCTGAGCAGTGTTTGGCCATGTTTAAACGCAACAAACCGGAATTTTTGCGTCGATATGTGACAATGGATGAAACATGGATCCATCACTTCACTCCGGAATCAAAACGATCGTCATCTGAGTGGACAGCAACTGGTGAACCTCGTCCAAAGCACGCGAAAGCACAACAATCGGCTGGAAAGGTTATGGCCTCGGTATTTTGGGATGTGCGTGGTGTAATATTCATCGACTATCTTGAGAAAGGAAATACCATCAACAGTGAATATTATATAGCGTTATTGGAGCGTTTGAAGGCCGAAATTGCAAAGAAACGACCGCATATGGCAAGAGAAAAAAATTTTGGTTCTTCAAGACAACGCACCGTGTCACAAGTCAAGCAAAACAATGGCAAAACTACATGAATTGAACTTCGAATTGCTCCCACATCCACCGTATTCGCCAGATTTGGCTCCCAGCGACTGTTCGCAGACCTCAAAAAAATGCTCGCCGGTAAGAAATTTCGCACGAATGAAGAGGTTATCGCTGAAACTGAGGCCTATTTTGAAGCAAAAGATAAATCGTTCTACAAAAGTGGTATTGAAATGTTAGAGCGGCGCTGGAATGATTGCGTTGCTCTTGATGGAGATTACATTGATGTTTGTCTTTGTTAGGCCCGGGACTTTTCAGCCCATGTGTTATGTACAGTATATTTCATAATTACTTTGTTTCCTGGCTTTTCAGCATTGCAATATGGCTTCGTCGCGTTTTTCTCCACTGCATTCACCTTAGCACCAATTTTTGCACTGCTACACGCCTTGATTTCCATACGGGTGGATAGTCGCAAGTTCATTAGGGCCTTTAGGAGACCGGTTCCAGTACGAGTCTCTGGCTTAATGGCATGGGAAGGGATATTTAAGATGATTACCTTAATTGGTGTCGTAGTAAATGTACGTATCAACTAATTAGGAAAATAGGTAAATCTATAAACAAATTGAGACACATTCGTGTGCACGAAAATATCTTAATTCGGCTGAAATAAAAAAAAATCAATTTTTTTCCTACATGTTACGTAACTACAATAATAGATAAATACAGTAGACTGTTCACATTACTGTTCTCGTTATATATATATAGAAAATATTTTAAATTTTTTAAACTAGACTAATAGTTTGTCGATCCACCTTTACTTGCGTGAAGTGCTCCGAGTCGTCGTGGCATAGAGTCTATTAAATGATTAATGGTGTCTTCTGGAATATTTAACCACTCTTCTGTAACAGCTGCCACGAGTTCTTCCTTATTGCTGGGTTTTCGGGGTCGTTTCGCCATATTTGTCTGGATTATGTGCCGAACATTCTCTATCGGATTCATGTCTGGTGATTGGCCTGGCCTTGGTAAAATCCGAATCCCCTGTTCCTCTTTCCATGTGATTGTTGTACTTGCTTTGTGGCAGGGTGCCCCATCCTCCATAAAAGTGGCGTCTTCTTTAGATAAAATGGCGGTGTCGAATATCGGTAGTAGTCCTTCTGTTAATATTTGGATATATTTTGCCGCATTTATATTTCCGTCGCAGATTACTAATTGCGATCTTCCACCATACCATATCGCGCCCCACACAATGATGTTCACACCGCCGTATTTCACCGTCTGATGCAAAAATTTGTCGTCCAGTTGCCGTGACGAACGTCTCCATACCCACGTACGGCCACTATCACTGAATTGGCAGTATTTCGTCTGAAAAAATGACAGACCGCCAAAACTCTTCGGGCTTCGTTCGCATTTGGATTGCCCAAGCCATTCGGCGCCGTTTTTGAAACGCCGTAAGGAGAGGTTTTTTTCTTTGCCACCCTTTTATACATCCCCATACTGTGGAGGTATCGCGGAACGGTGCGCTGACTTTTCTGTGAAGTTGCCGCAAGCTCAGCTGTACTTTTTCGCGGTTCTCTTAACACTTCGCGAACAAGCACCGTTTTACTTCTTTCAGAAGGTCCGGCACGACCTGGTCTCGGCTCCACTGTTGTTTTTTCCTTGCGTTTAAATTGTGTAATCACATGGTTAACTGTAGGGACAACGGAATATTTAAAAATTTACTTATTTCACGTTGCGAAGCGCCGCGTTCACTCTGGCCAAGGCGTCCGCGTCTTTTTTAATCCCGAATTGTACGTGGTGCAAGCTTGTTTACATTACCGGGCGTTCCATTTGATTCTATAGTAACAATTTTCTGTTTATACGACCGCGACGTTTCCATTACCGAGTATTTACATGGGCCAGCGTTTACCATATTGATTTTCGTGCACATCACATCTTTAAAAGTGTTATTGAATATAGTCGTAGGAAACTTTATAATTTGGGAAAACTGAAAAATTTTACCAAAACATTTCGGTTTTAGGCTTTCATCGTCGGATTCACCATAGATTTCATACCGAGACAGATCTACTTGTACAGCAGCAATAGGAGTGACACCTACATAGAAACCACGCTCTCCGTATTCGATACCAACGATTTCCCCAACAAGCAGAACGTAACCCACCCACCTTTCTGCCATTACAAGGCGAAACGGTATCCACCCTCGCATCCATCCAAATATAACTTGTCGAAAGATCATTGGTACGAGTTGGCGATGAGAATCGGCTTCGTTATCGTTTACGAGGTAAAACACGAAGAATTGCCCTCTTTATTGGGGCTATACATGCCCAATCATTCGTCAATACCTTCTTGTATTTTAGCAAATAGTTTTCATGATGATCTCGATACTAGCCTATACGATTCCCGATGTGCCTCGTCATATCAAGGAAAAGATGGAGTTCGAAAAGACGTTATTATTAAAGAAGAATTTGGCTCTCTTTTGAAGTTGTACCAGTTCGATTTATATCTTTATTGAGAAACGAGTTTCCTGAAGATATTGCATATTAATTGATGATGTAATTGCCAAATTTGTGCGTTATAAGATTATTTAGTGTTTAACTATTTAGTGGAAGTTCTGTGTACGTATGTTATTTGTTAATAGAATAAAGATTGTTCGAACTTTAATTAAATTAAAATATTATGTATGGACACTATTGCATCCAAAAGACGCATTCATTTTTGAATCTGAGTAACATTTTTTTTTGGTTTAGGTAAATCGGAACACTTGACAGCATTTAAATACTCTCATACCCAAATGAACTATGAATCGTACCTATTCAGACGCTAGCCAATATTTAAGTTCTTTTTTATTTAACATGTTTTCTTTTGCACTGATATACATATATTCAATTATATCTTATACATTTAACATTTCATGATTATAAATTGCTCGAAATATGGAGATTCTTTACCCTGGTGTAACGAAAAAGTTTCGAACAGCTGTGTTTGTTATACAGAAGATCTTATGTAGGAAGAATGTGACTGATACCTTTGTATGTTTGAAGTTTGAAATAAAAGATAAAGAAGCTTATTGTACATAAGTACTTTAGAAACTTGTTTTCTGATAAGAAATGTATAATACAATTTCTATATTCGGAAATTTTCATTAGTTTCATTAAAAGTATGTGTTAAACGTGAAAAGAAACGTTTGAGTTTCCCAATTGAGATTTAATTGTGAAATTGTTGTACGTCGCATTATACGCACTTGTACATACTACAAACATCTTAATTTGACCGCAAAGTAGTCATTTAATTAAAAGGTAAATGACAATCACGGGTAAAGTTTCATTGGAACGATAGTAAAAACTAAGGGTTCACTGCGACAAATTGGATCGTATTCGAAACAAGCTGGTGTAAAGGCTACTGCTTTTATATATATATCTTTTTTGCAGCGGTCAATTTAATACAATACATAGCAACAAGATTGCTGAAATATGCAGAAAAGCATCTTACGTAGATTCTGTGTGGGAAATTAAAATGCGGTGTTGCCATGCATATTCAGCCTGTCTACAGGCAACCAAAGCTACAAATTGGTATGGGTTATTCATGACTAGAGACTGGATTATATGCATATATTTGATTTAATTTATTTATTATACTTTACGTCTATATACACAGGTATTACACTGATTAAGTTAATTAACGCTAATTAGCTTTAATCAGTGTAATACATCTACATATAGACGTAAAATATAATAAATTAAATCAAATTTTTGCACTTTGCATATAATACGGTCTCTATTCATGACATACACTACCGCTCAAAAGTGTTTAGACACTCCTGTTTTCATGGATTATTCATATAGTATTATGTTTACCAAAAAAACATTATAATAAAATGAAATACATATTTAAAATGTAGTTCAGTAAGATAAACACCCAGTATATCGCATAAGGTTTACTATCATTTACCTGCACTTGGTCGGATTACCATAAACTGTTTATTGCGGTGCAATTACAATAACAGTCCCTCTGAATTTACTGGCTAAATTTAGTCATCTGTTAGATTGTAGGTAATAATGTTTAAATTACCTTCCTAAAAGATTATAGTGAAATCTGTAACCTATGGTCAGTTGCAGTGTGGTACTGGTTACTCTATTCACGTCGTGAGCGAAATATCGTGTGACAATTTTTTAAAATGCCTCCGCGAAGAGAAATTAGTACGGAAACACGTGCGCTTATAATAGCTTACCATAAAAGTGGAATAAGTAATCAGTAATCGACAAATTGCCAAAAAAATTAAAATACACCACGCTATGGTTGACTATAACGTAAAAAAATATCGGGAAACTGGCAGTTTTCTTAATAAAAGACGGAGTGGAAGGCCAAAAGCGACAACATCTGCAGATGATCGCAGAATAGTGGTTACCAGCAAGTTAAATAGAGTCGCAGAATTAAATGTTGGTCGCCAAAAACTAGTCAGTGTTTCTACAGTCAAACGTCGCCTACAGAAAGCCGGGCTCCATGGACGTATTGCGATGAAAAAGCCATTACTACGCAAACAAAACGCAAGCAAAAGCGACTTAAATGGGCTCGTGAATACCAACACTGGACCATAGAAGAGCGGAACAACGTCCTATGGACGGATGAGTCCAAATTTGAACTGTTCGGAACCCGAAGACGCATATTCGTAAGAAGATCTGTGGGTGAACGTGCCAGAGAAGAGTGTATTGCTGCTACCGTGAAGCATGGTGGAGATTCTATTATCATTTGGGGCTGCTTTCCTGGCACTAGTGTAGTGGACATTGTGAAAATTGACGGTATATTAAAAAAAGAAGGCTACCGCGAAATTTTGGAGAACCATGCAATACCTTCCGGAATTCGACTTTTGGATCAAAATCTTCCAGCAAGATAATGACCCGAAACATTCCTCTAAATTATGTAGAGACTACTTACGCCATTTAGAAGAGGAAGGAACTCTCAAAATTATGGAATGGCCTCCCCAGAGCCCCGACTTGAATCCAATCGAGTTACTATGGGAAGAATTAGATCGGGAAGTACGGAAATCGGCTCCGACATCAGCTACTGACGTATGGAACAAATTGCAATCGAGTTGGACCTCAATAACACAAGAAACTCTCGGCAAAACTTATTGCGAGAATGTCACGATTGTGTGCTGGAATTATTAAATCAAGAGGAGGTCACATAGATGAAAGCAAAATTTAAATTAAACGTTTTAATTTTCACATTTATTTAATATATTTTTATTCATGTACGTGTATCTGTACATAAAAAATAAATATTAACATTTTTGCTGTCAGTGGGAGTGCCTAAACACTTTTGAGCGGTAGTGTACGTCTTTATTGCATAGTATAGTACACTAAAGGACATTGCCTTAACGTATGCTCAATATTCATATGTTTAGTGTGAGGGCATGTCGCTGGAACGGAGACGTAAGATGAGGTATTTGTTTATGTTTAACTTGATCAGCTGGTATGGTTTACTCTTAATCACGTTACATTATTTACTTTCCAAGACGGTAACATAAATTGACGTCGAGATATACAAGGGACTTCAAAATAAAATACCGTGCAAAATTGAACAGTTTTATCTGCGTTTATTTTGGGAATAATAATAATAAGCATAAGTTATGTTACATATCCAATCACGTTCAAGATACACGAGAGCATATTTCGTTCTGTACGGATTAGTAATGTATGCATATTCACAATATTGGTATTTGAATAAAAAACATCGATATAAAACTTAAAAAAGATATCACTTACACAGATTATCGTATATTGACTTAGTTCATCTACGCATTACACTCCTTACACTATCATCATCATATATAATATATATGTATGTATAAATTAATTACAGTCTTATGAAATAGTAGAAAACTATTGATCTTTGCCCATCCGACATCTAAGGTATGTATCTATGAAAATTTCTCAGGATCTTTTTTTTTGTATTCAGATTTTTCCTTCTTTTTTTTATATATATATATATAGAGATGTATATATAAACCATTTTCATTAGTATCTAATTGGGGAAACATATAAAAGCTTCTCGTCTTACTAGAAAATATAAGTTGTACGTAATCGCGATGTATATTTCTACTGCTGGTGTTTTGGATAATAGAGGTGGTTTATATTTTTGTCATTTATTTTATTGGACTACGGGTTTTATATTCGCAAGAAATTGTTAGGGTGGATCTTTCGGTAACAATAGCCTTGTAATACAGTGGAACTCCCCCAACTCGAACTCCCCTAACTCGAATATTTTTTTATCCCGTGCGTTATCTATTAAATTTATATGCATATGACTGTCCTTAACTCGAATTTATCCCTAACTCGAAAAAAATTTAACCAAATTTAAGACGTAGAATCTCTGTAACTCGAAATTTTCACTAAAGGTACGTGATACGCCATCTGTTAGCGGATATAACGTAATATCTGCGTGTTGCGCTATATATTCAGTCGTATTCGTTAGTGTTTGTCATCAACATGCCCCAGCAACGAAAACTTAAAAGTTTAACAGTGCAACAGAAATTAGAAATATTTAAAAAAGTGGACAATGGAATAAAAGAGAAGGTAATAGCTGCGGAATACCAGCGAGTACATTGTCAACTATAAGTAAAAACAAGGAACATATTCGAAGTTTCGCGAGTAAACTTACAAAACCTGCCAATTTCAAGCAAAACAGAGTTTCAAATAAAAATGTAAACAGTGCGGTGTTTAAGTGGTTTGTGTCTACTAGAGAAAAAAACATTCCGATGTCGGAGCCACTTCTACAGGAGAAAGCACTGGAATACAGTCAACATTTAGGAACAACAAATTTTAAGGCCAGCACCGGCTCGCTTCATAAATTTAAAAAAAGGTAAAATTTACGTTATTGTAGTAGACATACGTATACACATATGAAATTTATATTTTATTTTTTAAATTTAGACACGACATATCGCATAAGAATATCTGTGGTGAAAGTGCCACAGTGGATGATCGTCAGGTTAGTGATTGGATTCGAAATGTATTGCCGGGGATTTTGGGGCGGTATAGCGAAGATGATACTTTCAATGCTGACGAGACAGGGTTATTTTTCAAATGTCTACCTAAGAAGCTATTAGAGACGACAAATGCTATGGTGGAAAACTTAGTAAAGATCGGGTCACATGCCTTCTAGCAACGAATATGAGTGGCACTGAAAAACTAAAACCTCTCATAATTGGCAGAAGTGCAAAGCCACGATGTTTTAAAGGGGTAAAATGGCTTCCTGTCGATTACGAGAACAACGTAAAGGCATGGATGACTTCTGAAATTTTTGAAAAACGGTTGGTTAAATTGGACAAGTAATTTTCACACGAGAATCGAAAAATAATAATGTTTATAGACAACTGCCCTACTCATTCTGCAATACAACAGAAGCTGGAGGCCATCAAATTGCAATATTTGCCACCAAACGGAACTTCCAAACTGCAACCTTTAGATCAAGGCATCATTAAAAGTTTCAAAGATCATTACAAAGGAAGAATCCTTAAAAAACTTTATATGCATTAGAGAATAACGGTTCTCCTAGCATATCACTTCTCAACTGTGTGAGAGAGGTTGCCGTGACATGGCATGTGGATGTTAAACAAAAAACCATTCAAAACTGTTTTGAAAAGGCTGGTTTTGGTAACGAAGACGAAATTCCCCTTACTCAACTAAAAGAACGACTGCAAAATTCAGAAGATAAAGAATTTCCTATTGAAGTAAGGCAAGATTTTGAAAACTATGTTGAGTTGCTAAATGTCGAGAATGTATCTCTTGACACTTATCTTGAAATTGATAGTAACCTCTTAACTACTGACTATCGGACAGACGAATACATTCTAAGGAGTGTATCAAGCATTACAGATGAAGAAACCTCCGAAGAAAGCGATGAAGAAACCTCCGAAGAAAGCGATGAAGAAATTGTGGAGCAACCATCACACAAACAAGTTTTACAAGCATTCGAGACACTAAAGAATTATTTTATGTCTCATGAACAAACATCCGATAAGACATATATGTTCATTAATAAAATTCAAAAATCGTATGAACACATCCGAGCGGCCAATGTTCGGCAACAGTTGATAACGGATTTCTTTAAAAAAACAATTTAATTCTGCAATTGTTTTATGTTCACATGTACAAGTACACATTTAATACCTATGTATATAGGACAATTTTTGTTTTAATTTCATACATATACATATAGTACATATATATATATCCTAATGCATGTAGTTTGTATTTTCAGTTTGTTTTTTAATCATTTTTTTATTTATTTTATATAATATTGTTATTACATATTATGCTTTATAAATATATACATATAATGAAAAGTAAATTGTGAATTTTCTGTAACTCAAATTTTCTCTAACTCGAATTTTATTTGGGGATTTAGGTGGTTCGATTTAGGGGAGTTCCACTGTATGTTGGTTTAATAATTTACTAATTTCGTTTAATTAGAATTTTAAATTTTAACAAGTGACTTGAATATTAAACTGAAAATTTCATTTGCTAAATCATCTGATAAGTGTTCACGTATGAAACTTACATAAGCACTGAGGAGAGTTTAGTGCAATGGACAAATCATATTCTCAAATCGAAGCCAAGACTACACTAACGAAACATCGAAGTACCATCTAGTCGTGGGTTCAAATCCTACCGTGACTGATATTTTTTCAGGAATTTACTTACCTTGGCTAATTGCAAGAAATTGTAATTTTATCATTACTAATACCAAGAATGGTTTAATATTAATATTAATTTAATTAATTTATATCTTTTGCATTGATGCATTCATTTAGAATGGCACCATTATCTTACGGAATTTGTACCCATAAATGCAGAATAGGATTTTATTTTCTTAATTTTCTAATTCGATAGTCACTGACTATAATATTAATACGATCTCCTATAAGAACAATACTTCGAACTTTAGATGAAATGGACTAGTTCAATACCAAATTTTCAACTCCAGACGACCTAGCAATTACTTCGAAATAGTAAATCAGAAATAAGATATATTTGAACGGTTAATTACATTGAATTGCAGATTCATCCATTACCAATTACAACAACATGGTATTGAGTAAAATCAATAATAGAATCGTAGAAATTCAATTACCAAAAAAAAAGAAGTACAAGGCTATCGTACATCATCCACCATTACAATCACATGATTAACATTAATTTTACTTTATAAACAAGTGCCTGAGTATTGGCAGAGCATTTGGTTCTGACTATAACCGACTTTCAATCATGTTAATTACCGTTCCAAATTTTTTTCCATTAACGCGACATCCACCTAGGGATGAAGAAATCAATAAAGTAAGAACACAAATTAAATACCCGCTAGACCCTAGTAACGTGATGTCGGAGTCTACCTATTAGAGAAAAGAGAACAAAAGAAGGAAATAAGAGGGTGGTGGTGGCGCGTTGAATTTCGTACGTTCGAAGTCGGTCTTTCCTCGTTAACGCCGGAACGGCAGCAGCCGACTCCGGAAGATTACTATCTGATCTTCTCCAGGTACTTCTGTTTGTGTTTCGTAAGCATCTCGATTACCGTCACTAACGTTCTGAGATTGGAATTCACTTTCGCGACGGCCTGCAGCTCGGCGAGATGAGCGACGCATATGTGATGCAACGTTGCCAGCTCTTTCGCCGTGTCCGCTTGAGTCAACGGATGGATCGTACCCGGGTCGCCTATCGCCGATAATTGATCTAGGAAGACCATCATCCTTTCCTTGTTCTTTAATATGAACGGATTCACTACCTCCATGTACGTTTCCTGTGGAAGAATAGTTTATTTAGAATTTCGACATTTAAACAACATTTTTATTAGCTTATATCAACCTCCATATAACAATTTTTTTCAGAACTAGCGGCATCGCTACCCCATTTGAAGGTATGCGGCAGTCAAATAGAACTTTAGACGCACGTCATAGTTTCATAGCATAAGCAAAGATTGCTGGTTAATCTAACTATACTAGAGTCACGATAAGTTCCAATGCACGTCATCAATAAATCGTGACGTCAGATTTTACGACGTTGCCGGATATACACACATAAACTTGCTTTCAAACCTAACCTAACATTCTAATGTAACCTAGTCTACGAACTGTCAACATTTAAAATAGCAGAGCCAAAGACAACCGACAACATTGTATTTCATCGAATATAGCCAATAAGAGCAACGCATTGCATTTTTATGACGTCATTTGATTATATGTATGACACCGAGCTAATGACGTGCATTGGAACTTATCGTGCTCCTAGTATATCCTCATTTAGTATCGATATCGAATATCTACGCGTGGAAGATACCTACGTCTGATGACGCGTATTTGATGACGTACGCCTAAAGATCCGTTTGACGAATAGTAGAATTGAGAATATCTTCTGCCTAGGGTAATATATTGGTTTGACTAAATTAGTAAATTCTAGTGGGAATTTAGTTTAAGGAGGATTTAGGTTAAAGGAAATACACGTTAAGAATTTACACATTAAAGTTGGTACTACATTTTTATAAAGTGCAGAATATTTCATAAATCGTTAGATTTATATAGGTGAGGCAAACCTTAATCAAACCCGGTTTTATTTCAATCGTAGAAACCGAAAATGAATTAATGTACAGCGTGTTCCCTTTTCAAATACAGTGGAACTCCCCTAACTCGAACCACCTAAATCCCCAAATAAAATTCGAGTTAGAGAAAATTTGTGTTATAGAAAATTCACAATTTACTTTTCATTATATGTATATATTTATAAAGCATAATATGTAATAACAATATTATATAAAATAAATAAAAAAATGATTTAAAAACCAACTGAAAATACAAACTACATGCATTAGGATATATATATATGTACTATATGTATATGTATGAAATTAAACAAAAATTGTCCTATATACATAGGTATTAAATGTGTACTTGTACACGGGAACATAAAACAATTGCATAATTAAATTGTTTTTTTAAAGAAATCCGTTATCAACTGTTGCCGAACATTGGCCGCTCGGATGTGTTCATACGATTTTTGAATTTTATTAATGAACATATATGTCTTATCGGATGTTTGTTCATGAGACATAAAGTAATTCTTTAGTGTCTCGAATGCTTGTAAAACTTGTTTGTGTGATGGTTGCTCCACAATTTCTTCATCGCTTTCTTCGGAGGTTTTTTCATCTGTAATGCTTGATACACTCCTTAGAATGTCTGCGTATGTCGGATAATCAGTAGTTAAGAGGTTACTATCAATTTCAAGATAAGTGTCAAGAGATACATTCTCGACATTTAGCAACTCAACATAGTTTTCAAAATCTTGCCTTACTTCAACAGGAAATTCTTTATCTTCTGAATTTTGCAGTCGTTCTTTTAGTTGAGCAAGGGGAATTTCGTCTTCGTTACCAAAACCAGCCTTTTTAAAACAGTTTTGAATGGTTTTTTGTTTAACATCCACATGCCATGTCATGGCAACCTCTCTCACACAGTCGAGAAGTGATATGCTAGGAGAACCGTTATTCTCTAATGCATATAAAGTTTTTTTAAGGATTCTTCCTTTGTAATGATCTTTGAAACTTTTAATGATGCCTTGATCTAAAGGTTGCAGTTTGGAAATTCCGTTTGGTGACAAATATTGCAATTTGATGGCCTTCAGCTTCTGTTGTATTGCAGGATGAGCAGGGCAGTTGTCTATAAACATTAATTATTTTTCGATTCTCGTGTGAAAATTGCTTATCCAATTTAACCAACCGTTTTTCAAAAATTTCAGAGGTCATCCATGCCTTTACGTTGTTCTCGTAATCTACAGGAAGCCATTTTACCCCTTTAAAACATCGTGGCTTTGCACGTCTGCCAATTATGAGAGGTTTTAGTTTTTCAATGCCACTCATATTCATTGCTAGAAGGCATGTGACCCGATCTTTACTAAGTTTTCCACCATAGCATTTGTCGTCTCTAATGGCTAAAGTTTTCTTAGGTAGACATTTGAAAAATAACCCTGTCTCGTCAGCATTGAAAGTATCATCTTCGCTATACACCCCCAAAATCCCCGGCAATACATTTCGAATCCAATCACTAACCTGACGATCATCCACTGTAGCACTTTCACCACAGATATTCTTATGCGATATGTCATGTCTAAATTTAAAAAATAAAATATAAATTTCATATGTGTATACGTATGTCTAATACAATAACGTAATTTTTTTTTAAATTTATGAAGCCAGCCAGTGCTGGCCTTAAAATTTGTTGTTCCTAAATGTTGACTGTATTCCAGTGCTTTCTCCTGTAGAAGTGGCCCCGACACCGGAATGTTTTTTTCTCTAGTAGACACAAACCACTTAAACACCGCACTCTTTACATTTTTGTTTGAAACTCGGTTTCGCTAGAAATTGGCAGGTTTTGTAAGTTTACTCGCGAAACTTCGAATATGTTCCTTGTTTTTAATTATAGTTACCAATGTACTCGCTGGTATGTCATATTCCGCAGCTATTACCTTCTTTTTATTCCATTGTCCACTTTTTTTAATATTTCTAATTTCTGTTGCACTGTTAAACTTTTAAGTTTTCGTTGCTGGGGCATGTTGATGACAAACACTAACGAATACGACTGAATATATAGCGCAACACGCAGATGAATAAGAATGATAAAACCCGTTGTCATTGGTACTTCCCCGAATTCCTTCGATAGATATTACGTTATATCCGCTAACAGATGGCGTATCACGTACCTTTGGTGAAAATTTCGATTACAGAGATTCTACGTCTTAAATTTGGTTAAATTTTTTTCGAGTTAGAGAAATTCGAGTTAAGGACAGTCATATGCATATAAATTTAATAGATAACGCACGGGATAAAAAAATATTCGAGTTGGGGGAGTTCCACTGTATGTAATTTTGGTATGTTTTGTAATTTTGGGGCACCCTATACACTCTGAAAATAATTTCAAAGTGTAATCCTCTATCCACTATGAAAATAAAACTTCACTAAGATCGAATAACGTGAATTTGTGCAGTAACCGTCACTCAAAATGACACTTTAGTTAACTGTTACCGTACATAACCAGTCCATACCTTTCCGCCAAATTCAATCAGATTAGCGAGATTCTGCAGACACTTGGCGACCATTACCAGGCTACGCGTTGCCATTTGACTAGGCTGCTCGCTCACCAGACCGAACTGACGTGGGTTCAGCAGAGCCGGACACAACAGTCGCAAAAATATGAACCCGGAAACGACCCTGGTGCGCACGTAGCGATCTCCCGGCCATTTTCCAACGACAGCGCGCTGTAAACAGCCGCAGATGTAGCGGACGGGTCTCGGCAGCACCTCCAGCGACATGAAGATAGAATAGATCACCTACGACACGTTTACGGAGGTTATATCTGTCGAAATTTTCCGATTTAAGCGATACAATACCTGATCTAGGGTCTGCAGGAGGAATTCGGCATTACTGCACGCCTCATCCGGCGAATCCATCTTGTTCGGATTCAACTCAGCGCTCTGCTTACTATCCAGCAGCTTGGTGATAGTTTCCATCAGACTAGCTTGAAGAAATTCGATGCATTCCGCTCGCATGTAGAGATCCATTAGCGTCGTAGGTAGCGAGGCGGCGCGGAATAGCGTCGATGTTTCAGTCTCTTTGGCAACTTCCGCGTCATTCAGCTCCCTTAACAGTTCCGTTTCGCGTCCTTCCGCGCGGAAGACCCTCAACAAGGCGACCGCTAAAGGTTGTCGATCGGCGTGGCATATTTCCGCTAATGTTTTTACCGATACCAGGCCGGGTTCGAGTAGTAATTGTTGCAGGGGACTGTATTCCTCTGCCGGCATTACTAGATCGTGTAAGTATCTGGAATGGTTTAAATAAATATGTTAATTAGATGAAACTATCGGATGCTACATAAAATCAGTTTTACCGACCTTGTTCGTAGTCTCAGCGATCCCCACTCCCCGATTGGGGTTAAACCGGTCAAAGTATACCATTCTTCGCGTTCCTCGCCGTTGCCCAATGAGGATAAATCCACGTGTAACTCAGCTACCTCCGAATCTTTTCCGCGTTTTCCTTTATTGTTATGAACCGTTAAGGTGAATGATACGATATCACATGGCACATCACTATAAAAGAAACGATTGAAAAGAATTCAGTTTCACATGCCTACATGTAAAAGAAATCTAACAAGTAAATTTTTAACCCAAGTATATATATATACTCTCCGCGAAAATATGTAATACATGGGCTGAAAAGTCCCGGGCCTAACACATAGATGACGCTAGTTTTATTGCAGTCACCTTTCTCTCAGTTAGTACTAACCTTCAAAAGACAGCTGTTAAAGTTTCATGATATTCTATTCATTAGTTTGTGAGTTATTGTACTAAGAGTCACGCTACTTTTGTTATTTTCAAAACAATGGATCAAAAACAATTTCGTGTTTTAATTTTACACTGCTTCTTGATGGGAAAAATACCGTTCAAGCGAAGCAATGGCTTGAAAAGTGTTATGGCGACTCCGCTCCATCAGAAACAACAATAAAACGTTGGTTTGCTGACTTCAAACGTGGTCGTAGAGACACCGATGATGCAGAACGCAGTGGACGTCCAAATGAGGCGGTAACACCAGAAAACATCAAAAAGATCCACAAAATCGTTTTGAATGATCGAAAAGTGAAGTTGCGTGAGTTAGCTGACATCGTAAAGATATCAAAAGAACGTATTGGCTTTATATTGCATGAGCATTTTACTATGAGAAAGCTCTGTTCAAAGTGGGTGCCGCGTTTGCTCACTGTTGACCAAGAACAAGAACGTGTTGATGATTCTGAGCAGTGTTTGGCCATGTTTAAACATAACAAACCGGAATTTTTGCGTCGATATGTGACAATGGATGAAACATGGATCCATCACTTCACTCCGGAATCAAAACGATCGTCATCTGAGTGGACAGCAACTGGTGAAGCTCGTCCAAAGCGCCCGAAAGCACAACAATCGCCTGGAAAGGTTATGGCCTCGGTATTTTGGGATGTGCTTGGTGTAATATTCATCGACTGTATTGAGAAATGAAATACCATCAACAGTTAATATTATATAGCTTTATTGGAGCGTTTGAAGGCCGAAATTGAAAAGAAACGACCGCATATGGCAAAGAAAAAAAATTTGTTTCAACACACCGACAACGCACCGTGTCACAAGTCAATCAAAACAATAGCAAAACTACATGAATTGAACGTCGAATCGCTCCCACATCCACCGTATGCGCCAGATTTGGCTCCCAGCGACTACCGGCTCTTCGCAGACCTCAAAAAATGCTCGCCGGTAAGAAATTTCGCACGAATGAAGAGGTTATCGCTGAAACTGAGGCTTATTTTGAGGCAAAAGATAAATCGTTCTACAAAAGTGGTATTGAAATGTTAAAGCGGCGCTGGAATGACTGCGTTGCTCTTGACGGAGATTACGTTGATGAATAAAGCTAATTTTGAACCAAAAAAACCGTGTTTTCTTTGTTAGGCCCGGGACTTTTCAGCCCATATGTTATGTGTATGTAACTGAAAATGCCGAAATCTAAAGAACTTTCTGAGTTTCAACGTGCGCAAATTATTGCACTACATGCCGAGGGATTATCCCAAGTGATTATTAGTAAAATGTTCACGGTGCAAAGTACAAACAACTCTAAAGCGTTACCAAGAAACAGGGGATACTAAATCAAGACCGGGAAGAGGTCCAAAACGTAAAACGACAGAAAGGGAGAACCGGTGGTTACAACGACACTCTCAACAAAATCGACGTCAGACGGCAACAGGTTTGGCTGGCGCATTAAATCGACAATCAACGTTAATTTATCGCCTAAAACAGTAAGTAGACGTCTTAGAGAAGTCGGTCTATCATCGAGAAAAGCTAGAAAGAAACCGTGGCTGTCGGACGTAAATAAAAATAAACGATTAGCATGGGGTCATAAACACAAATCGTGGACAGAGAAGGACTGGGCGAATGTGATTTGGATAGATGAGTGTGATATAGAGGTAAATATAATTAATCGATTTATATTCAGCATAAGGCAGCTATTTTATAGTAATTTAAACGAATTGTGTTAAAAAGAAAAAAATCGAGAGTTGAAAAAATTAACTGGATAGGTTTATTACAGATTTTTTGTACACCTGGTACTGTACTAGTGCGTCGGAGGCCTGCCGATTGTCTGGTGCCTACCATCAAACATGGTGGCGGTAGTGTCATGATATGGGGATGTATGACGTCGACAGGGGTTGGAGAGATGTTCGTGTGCACTGGTAGAATGAACTCGAGGACCTACACCAGCATGTTAGACGAAGTTTTACTGCCCTCAATTGAAAAATTATTCGGAATGAATACTGACGAAGTTTTGTTTCAAGAAGATAATGCAGCATGCCACACTGCGGCTGCAAGTTTAGCGTGGTTACGAGACGCGAACATCGACATCTTGGAATGGCCAGCCCAAAGCCCGGATCTAAATCCGATCGAACATTTGTGGGCTATTGTTGAAGCGAAAAGTATCCGAACACAAATGAAAATCCAAACAAGAATTAAAAGCAATACTTGAAGGAGTATGGGAGGAGATCTCAACTTCAACCTGCCATATGTTAGTGGCCAGTTTACCTAAAAGGATTGAAGCTGTCATAAAAGGCCGCGGGGGGTCCAACCAAATATTGAATTTCTAGTTTTTAGTAATAAATATTTGCTTTATTTGTTCATTGTTTATCTTAGAGATAATTGAAAAAAATTGGGGGTGCCTAATAATTGTGTCCCTGCCTGTATATGCTACTTTTTTTTATCAATTATAGTGACTTTCTGGGAATTTCTCGTCCTCACATACAAAACGCCAACTAAAAATTTCCTTCCAAACTTTTCATATTTAACAATATTTATACTTTTCTTTCAATTTAATTATGGCGCCATCTAATAAGTGTTTTCTTAATGAAAATACATGTTAGTTCCTATTTGACAATTTCAATCATCTTATAAAACGTTTGATGTCTAATACTCACTCGATAACAAATTCCTCCTCCCACACAGGATCAGGGCCTGACTTCGCTCGCGTCTTTGCGATACGGACCTGATTATTCAACTGAATCGTTACGTACGGTTGTGGCACAATTTTACATGGCAATCTATGCGCGTCCAGTATATGCAGTGTTAAACATCTGAGCTCGCGCAATTTGGGCACCTAAACACATTAGAAGAAGGGAGATTAACGCATCCACGTTCAAATTTCTTTTAATTCGGAAAGATGTGTACCTTACACGTAGCCTTGCTGAGTTGCGGCACGCATAGCGGTTTTAACGCGTTGATCCACTTCTGACAATCTTCAGCAGATGGCGCTGCTAGATGCGTAACCGTCGCTAAGCAAGGCAGAGCCCTCTCGACGATCTGTAAGCAGTACGGACGTTCCCACAGGCTATCGTGTACCTATTTGCGATGGATTAAAAGAAAAATTGTTCGGATTATTTCTTTTTCGTTCCAAGAAGGATCTAATTTATTACATACTTGATATAGATAAGCGCAAGATAAATCGATAAGACCTTTCGGCTTCGTTCTCTTGGGATTCTCGTACAAATAAAGATGTGTGTCGGTACCGTCCACTAGAAGCACGAAATACAACGGCTTCCACTTCTTAGTCGCCTTATCCGATTTGCGGTTTAGATAACCCTGATGCTTGATGCCCTTCATCTTCTTCAAGCCGGCTTGATCGCGGCACTCGCGCAAGGTGGCGTAGATCTTCTCTGCCTCCGATTGCTGTTTGAGCGTGTCCGGCACCCATTCTTGCTGCTTCGAACCATCGACAATAAGCTAAATGGAATAATATATGATTGGACCACGCTGTATATCGTAAAGAAATGGAAAAACAAACAAACGCGACAGTTTGTAAAATTCGTTTTTTTTTTATCTACTCAAGGTCGCGGAGATCCCCTTCGACAAACAAAAACTACAGCGATATCCGTTGCTATCAAATATTGCAGGATGTACGTTATGTAATGAAATTCCGATAAGAGATTAACTTACTGGATGTTGTAGAGTGTATCCTTCGACGATCTGCTCCTTCCTATATCTGTTAATGACCGCGTCCAAGCATTCGAAGATTCTTCCTCCCATCAAATATCGCACGCCTTTCTTCTCTATTCTAAATCTTTGGATTTGATTGTTGATGTGGAAAAACAAAGAGTAATCTCCTGGGGAATTATCACTCGGTCTCACCAGGAAACTTCCAGGACCGGCTGTATTACAAAAAATAAACCAAAAATGTCAATCAATCGTCGAGGTCTAATATTTACCCTTCACGAGCAAATCTACAGCTTCGTTTTTTGTACAATTCGGATGAAACCAAGGGAAAACCGTATTGGGATCTATACTATCGTCCAAATCCTCCACCAATTCCCTAAAGATCATCCCCTGCTCTCCAGTTCTATGTGCTGTCACCCATAACCACCCATCACCCATGTCATTATGGACGAAGAATATATCGCCCTTTTTGAAGGTTAGCTCATCTGTGTCGGGCATTTTTGTATATGGCAGTATAGCAACGACTCTCTAGATTAAAAACAAAAAGAGACAAACAAATACTATAAATGTTCTATTTATTCTAAATATCTTTATTAATCTTAATAAGTATGAAATAAAATAAAGTTGGATCTATTCTTATTTCAACTACTGGGAGTTATGGGTCTAATAAACCCACGCAGTATGTAGGAATGATAAAGATAAGTTTCTAGATCAGAACCGACTCGTAGAATCGATTTCCGTAAATCCTACTATTCACAGGTATAGCAGTAAACTCCACTCACATAAATTAATTAATTATGCAGAACGCAGCGTTTCGAGAGCACATGGGCTCTCATTGTCAACCGTGTTACCGACTGAAAGTAAAAACTGTATCGCACATGCAAATTATTTTCTACGCAGGCTCTAAAATTTCTAAAACATATGACTATTTACAATCTACTCGGTGGTCTAATGCCTTTTACGGGAAAGGATGGACCGAAAGCGAACCGTATCTTTAACAGGGCCTATGGTAATAAATCCATCAAACTCGAGTATGCAATTGGGGGTGGTTCTCTGTTCAATAAGTTTCCGTTCTTTTTCATATATACCGTTTCGTACGCGTCTAATTCTCTATACGAGTTCACGTTTTTAAGTAGTGTCAGATTTTTTAAATCAATCTTATGTCCGGATTTTACCGTATGCTCTGCTACGCTTGATAGTTCTGGTTTGTCGAAACGATAGTGTCTAATATGTTCTTTGAACCTCGTTTCGATACTCCTTTTTGTTTGTCCAATATAAACTTTCTTACAATCATTGCATGCGATTTGGTATATTCCAGACCTTTTTATCATCTCCGGTTTATCTTTGGGATTCCCTAAAAGATTCTTTAAGTTGTTTTTTGACACAAAAGACACGTTCATATTTAGTCGTCGGAAAATTTTACTTAACCCTTTTACTGTTGGGTGAAAAGGAAGAGAAACATACAAGATCTTCTAGCAGAACTGAACTCAAAATTTACCACAATCAAGTTTACTATTGATGAAGAAGTGAACAATCGCCTTCCGTTTCTAGATACTCTAGTCATACGCAATAACAGTAAATTAGAAATAGGCATCTACAGAAAAGAAACTAATTCCAACAGATTCATCACGTTTGATTCGCACCATTGCGAACAACAAAAAATGTCCGCGATTAGTTTTCTGGTCAATAGACTCGTCAGATTTCCGCTAAACAAGAGCAGGTATGACAAAGAATTAAAGTATATCAAAGATGTAGCGAGGCACAATGGTTTCTCTTCTATGGATGTCGACCGTATTTTAAGGAAGGTCCAATACAAACAACACATCAGAAATTCCACGACTTTGACATCAACAAACACCGGTAATAAGAAATTTATAACTCCTCCTTTTCACCCAACAGTAAAAGGGCTAAGTAAAATTTTTCGACAACCAAATATGAACGTGTCTTTTGTGTCAAAAAACAACTTAAAGAATCTCTTAGGGAATCCCAAAGATAAACCGGAGATGATAAAAAGGTCTGGAATATACCAAATCGCATGCAATGATTATAAGAAAGTTTATATTGGACAAACAAAAAGGAGTAACGAAACGAGGTTCAAAGAACATATTAGACACTATCGTTTCGACAAACCTGAACTATCAAGCGTAGCAGAGCATACGGTAAAATCCGGACATAAGATTGATTTAAAAAATCTGACACTACCTAAAAACGTGAACTCGTATAGAGAATTAGACGCGTACGAAACGATATGTATGAAAAAGAACGGAAACTTATTGAACAGAGAACCACCCCCAATTGCACACTCGATTCACAGATATAGCAATAAACTCCACTCACACAAATTAATTAATTATGCGGAACGCAGCGTTTCGAGAGCACGTGGGGATTTATTACCATAGGCCCTGTTAAAGATACGCTTCGCTTTCGGTCCATCCTTTCCCGTAAAAGGCATTAGACCACCGAGTAGATTGTAAATAGTCATATGTTTTAGAAATTTTAGAGCCAGCGTAGAAAATAATTTGCATGTGTGATACAGTTTTTACTTTCAGTCAGTAACACGGTTGACAATGAGAGCCCACGTGCTCTCGAAACGCTGCGTTCCGCATAATTAATTAATTTGTGTGAGTGGAGTTTACTTCTAGACCTGTGAATTGTACATCCACACAGTCCTTGCAATCGTCATTCGTAACTCCTACTTTTTAAGATAGTTTCCAAAGTATACGGAAAACCTTTTTTCCATTTTAACCAATTTACAGGGTAGATTTTGTCACGTTCACTTGCTCTATTTGGCGATATAAGAAACAATTTTCGAGACGTTGGCAATTGTTTGAATGAAAATTTTATTTTTCTAAAAAAAAGTTAACGCCATTTGTAGACGATTTCAGAAGAATTTCTGTGTATTATAACATTATTATAATAACAAAACTCGAAGAATCTCCACGTCTTTAAAGCTGAAGAACTCCACTATGAATTAAATAAACAATAGCAGTAACGGAAATCACGATGATATAAAAAAAAAACGAGACAATAATGATTCATTAAATATTCAAACAATCGCAGAAAATAAAACAAAAATCGATTATGTTTAAGTGATTAAATATTTAAGCTGAATGAATCTAATTCACCTTTTGGGAAGCAACAGATAAATAAAAAACGAACGATAGATTATGTTATTTGTTCTGATAACCTTAATCAACGAATAAACGTGAAGCCTAGTCTTAATGTTTACACATTGAGGAGGTTTGCATTTCCGAAACATACCTTATCACTTTTCAACTATAATAGGTGATTAGGAGAAAGCCATTATAACACAATTTCGATATCCTATAATCACTGTATAATGATATGCACCAGATGAAATTCCAAGTAGAAAAAGCAGGTAACAAACAAGTTTATTTGGAAATACAATTATGACTCATTAAAAATACCAGAAATCTTTAATCGTCTGTAATATCAGGGCATTAATTAGAAAATGAAATACGTTTATTACATTGCTAATAGATAATAAAGCATTTAAAAGTATTTTCTTTATCAATTAACATATCTCCTTGAAAACTTTCTTCTATTAAACGTGGCAATTTGCTTATCAATTTATCACTCACGTTAAAACGTTTGCTTTCTTCCTCAAAAGTAATCATAACCCATAGTATTTAAATCAATTATAGATAGTATTACTTACTTTTTTATCATTCACCGGTTCTGGGGGAGCAACTGGATGAAGTAATTTTTCTCGCTTTAACAAATCACTATAAACCGTGTAATAACCAATCAAATCATTTAAAGAATCGAATTGCCTTCCTCCAATATAAAAATCTCCACAGACTGCTGTGATTCGAAAATGATTTATACCTGTCCGGCCTAAATAAGACAGAACGTACGATCCAGGCTTACGATCACTCTCTCGTACTAAATAGCTCCCCAATTTGCTCGCATTCCACAATCTATCTTCGGCGGTATACCGATCCAATCTTCCGTGATACCATTGCGTTTCGGGTGGCGCGTGCGGGGCTGAGCCCCCAAGATCTGGATCGTCCGTTTCCGGTTTCTGTTGCGTTTGTTCCTGCTCGTTTCCATCTTCGCTTCCCGTACTAGGCGAGCCGAGTTTATCTTTCATTATACCTGCACCCTGTTCACTATTCGTACGTATTAAATTTGACATCGTTAATGAAAATCTAGACGAGATGGCATGTATTTTCGCCGAAATGATACCGTTACATCGATACTCGCAACTGTAAACGCTACTAAAGTACGTGTTTTATTTATACTAACCTATGCCATTGTTCATAACTATACAAATATTGACGTTTTAAGAATCTAAACGTAATAGCTTTTGACAATTCTAAATTTCTAAACATAGTACGGTGAATTAAAGATAACTTTGAGAATCTTTATCTTAATGATGTATAGTGGCATCTACTGTTTGAGATTAAAATTTATATTAGCAATGTAACAATCAATTTTAGAAACCTATTATTTAGCAATGATACGAACCATACGAAAAAAAGAATGAAATAGATCATTTAATTGTAGATTTCTGCTTTTTAGAAAGAGGAAACAGAAATCTGTAATTAGCCACAATATAAATTATTATGAGATAATCGGACAACTCCCAAGTTGTAACAGTTCCACATGTATGGCAATTTACGCGGATTGGAAGAAACTAATAATAGCATAGAATAATACTTAAAGCGCAAACTATACGTAACATAACAAAATTGCATGTTAATACTACATAAAATTCTGCTACATTTGAAAATATATAATAAGTGACTTATTATATTGTCTTGTAAGTATTAAAAGAAAATCAGCTGTGTTTACAATTAAAAATCACAGACAATTATAAGACAGATTTACATCCAATATTTAGAAAGCATAATAAAATGAAGCTACCTAATCAGAGAAGTATAAATATTTATAATCAAAGTTATAAGATACAAGTACTAGGCTCAAACATGTCCAATTCAGTTAACATATTTCTCTCTTGGTTTTTAATATTCCTTGCATGCTTCCTATGAGTTAAGAACATAACAAAATGTGAATTTGGCGATTATATCAGGTAAACATTGTTTAGAAAAGACTAGTGGTAATAATTAATTATTTCTTCCAATATCTTCTGCTGGATTATGCTTTCCACAAACTCTACAATTGTTGTGTATTTCTTCATGCATAACATAATCATTTTTCAGTCCATTATGTATTTTTGATGGGATATTTGCATTATACAAACTTTTCTAAAAAAAAACTTAAAGGACTTGTATATGTTTAACTATATAGAAAATCTAACTTCTCCGCCTTCATTCGTATGTAAAAATAAAGTGCACACGTTCTTCTTATTATCTATTAATCAAAATACGATATATTTGGTACAATATTTATTTATCTATAGTTAACTTTGCCTATATTGATAAAGCGAGTAACACTTCTTACTACAGTTAAGAGAACTATAACAACGTACAAAATGTTCTTTTCATGTAATAAGAACCAAACAAAATAGTTATGTTTCTTATTTGCATACCTTAGCACTGACTATACAGGCACTCTGTTTAGCTTCTGATGAAACATTTTTAGCGAATTCCTTAAATTAAATTTATACTGCCATCTGCCATCCTGGAAGAAACTAAAAGATGTAGGAACAATATCGTATAATGGAATTGTCACGCCTCAGCTTCGCCATTTAATTATTATCTTAGAAAAATGAAAACAGAAATCTGTAATTAGCAATGATATGAACTATTATTAATAATAGAAAGAGAAATCTATAATTTTACATGAGAATCTAAAACCAACTCAGCAATTTTTTTGTTGTATTTAACCGGCCTAATTACAACCTTTAAATTATGTTACGTATAAAATTTAATCTTAATTCTTATTCGTTTTAATGATATTTTCTTCAGCAAAACTTAAAGAAGATGTAAGTAATTGCCATTTCATTCACAGATATTAACTAAATTTGTAAATGTAACCCATTATTTGAACAAAGTACACGTCACTATTAACATGAGAAACCCAAAATTTGTAAACAATCTTAAACTTGCAGGAAGATCGTTATAGCATTCTTAGTTATTTTCCAATTACAATTCATAACTACCAAAAAAGGTGATGAAGACTTTTATAAACTTATGGGTGTCCCAAAAGATGCCACAGTGAAAGATATTAGAAAAGCATTTAAAGAATTAGCGGTGAAGCTTCATCCGGATAAAAATAAAGTACTTTTAATCGCTTCTATTTGTAAATAATTACATATCGATGTTGTATTTTAATTTGTAGGATGATAAGAATGCTGAAGCAAGGTTTATTAAGCTAGTCAAGGCGTATGAAGTACTCAAAAACCCTGACACTAGAAAAAATTACGATTTGCATGGAGACACATCAGAAGTATTCATAAAGTCAACATACCAAAGCTATAGTTATTATTCCGAACAGTTTGGTATATATGATGATGATCCTTTAGTAATAACATTGAGTAAAGCTGATTATGGTAAGTATAAAATCTAATTGTTTCTAATGAGAAACTGTGCCAATCTATAATCATTTCTAGAAGTAAATGTGTTAGACGATAATCAAGCTTGGTTTATCAACTTTTATGCACCCCACTGCCATCATTGCCAAACATTAGCGCCAGCATGGAGAAAACTTGCGCAGCAAATGGAAGGTGTAATTAAGATTGCGGCTGTTAATTGCGAAGAAGATAGTAGCTTATGTTATCAAATGGATATCGATTCATATCCAACGTTATTATATTATGAGAAACAAGTAAGTGAGACCTTGTTAATTCTTCTCTAACTCAACGTAACTCAAATCTATAGGCGCACTTATTTGAAGGAGAGTATTATAGAGGATCTAGATCTTTAGAAGATCTCGAAGATTTCATTTTATCAAAATTAGATACGAAAATTAATAAAGTTGGGGTGCCGTTGTGGAGCGATGACATCTACAAGAAACAAGATCTGCTATTATTTTTGTGTAGCGATGAGAATCCTAGCTCCTGTTTAGAGGAAAAAACACAAATAAAACTTGCAACTAGTTTGGTGAGTTGACTTAGGGGTCTTGTAATATTTTCACTTGATGTGGTTAATCATCTCAGGAAGGGTTAGTTTCTGTCGGCATAGTGACAGATGGAGAATTAGTCAAGGAAATTTCACAGTCCGATGTTGGAACTACAATTGTTTTATGGCAAGCGCAACCAATCGCTAGCATTCATAAAATTGAAGGTTCCGATCACAAAGAGATTCTGAACAACATTCTGAGCCATTTACCAAATCCAAAGCAATTAACCGATGGTGACTTTAGAGTAATTATAATTGAACTTAGTATCCAACTGGGCTAGTTAAATTCTACCAATATTCTGTTAACAGGAGATTCGCAACAAACTTCGAGAAGATCTAGACAAGCCGTGGTTGCTGTGCTTCTTTGTTGGTGCCGCTACTGATTTAGATTTACAATTGAAACGATTACCAATTTTCCTTCCGAATATTAATATCGGTAAATTCTCTAATTTAACTGAACACTCTTTTTATAAACGATGTTTACGTTTCAGGTTTGATACATTGCGGTAGAAATAGTGGTCTTTGTACAAGTTTGCATATTAATCATTACCCTGCGTGGGGTATCTTGAAGGCGGGCGGTGCATTCGAATTACATCACGGAAGAGGTGTTTTGAATGAAGTTATAACTTTTGCTAAAGAGGGTGTCAAGTCTACGAATTTCCATGCTTTATCCCCTGCTGATTTCGAACATATCGTGCAAACAGGTAAATTATATTCGAGAAGCGATTTATATAACCTCAAGAAATCCCCTTCGTTTTCTAGGCCAACCTTGGTTTATCGATTGGTATGCCCCCTGGTGTCCTCCTTGTCGGAATTTGATGCCCGAACTTAGAAAAGCGAGTCAACAGTTTACTCCAGAGGTAATTCAATTTGGTACAATCGACTGCACAGTACATCAACAGCTTTGTATCAATAACGGTGTAAGAACTTATCCCTCGTTGATGGTTTACAATAGCAGCAAAGTACATTATTTTCACGGAACCTTAAAGGAGGAGAGCGTAGTTGAATTTGTTAAGGATGTTGTAAATCCGACGGGTATAAAAAATGCACATTTCTAATATTTTAGTTGTGTAATTTAGTATCTCGCAGTTATTTCCTTGGACGATAGTTCTTTTGCATTGTTAATGAGGAAACCAACTGATGAAATGTGGATCGTTGACTTCTATGCGCCTTGGTGTGGTCCCTGCCAGAGATTAACACCTCAGTGGAGAGCATTGGCCAATCAGGTACTAAGGAATCAAATGACATTAATTTTCTTTTGAATAATAGAATTCGAATGTTTTAGCTAGCACCATTTAAGCAAGTGAAAGTAGCCGAAGTTGATTGCGTAGCTAACAGTGAATTGTGTTCAGCACAAAACATTAGGAGCTACCCGACTATTAGAATGTACCCATTAGGGAGTAAAGGTTTAAACACTGTCGTGTACGTAATTCTAATAGCAATCCTTAGAGAATTCTAACCTATAAACTATTTTCTAGCATGTATAATGGTCATAGAGATACGTTTGCGATGAAGAGGTGGACCATAAGTTTTCTACCAAGCCCAGTCGTAGCTCTTACATCGAAAGAGTTTGAAAAGCAGATTTTAACGAAGAAATTCTTATTACCTTGGCTGATTGACTTCTACGCACCTTGGTGTCACCCGTGCATCAATTTCGAACCCGAATTCACAACGGTTGGAGAGGTAAATGTTAATGTGGTATCGTAAAGGCTACGATATAATTTTATGCCTACTTCTGTAGAGGTTACAAGGGAAGGTGAGAACTGGTAAAGTGGATTGCGAAATGGAAAGGGAATTCTGTTACAAGAATGGAATAACAAGTTACCCTACACTGATGTTATATTTGTCTCCGAAGGAAAGATACGAGATCAACAGTCAAGTTCCTAAAGAAATCATTCGAAATGTTAAGCGGATAATAGAGGAGAAATCGAAGAGTGGACATGATGAATTGTAATATTAAAAATTCCTATTTTTCTAGAAATTAAGCTTTTAAACTAGCCAAATAGTAAGATAACGTAATCTCACTGCCTAATTCAGTTTTCCCTACTTGTATATCGTACTATTACGTTCTTGTGATAAAATCCTAGATCTGGCAATACGTAGGAGAAACAAGATTGTGATTTATTAAATTTTCCAAATGAAATGCTGTTACTAGCAATATGGAATTGATAAGTACAAATTGTACTTTGACACATTGAAACTATTATTGTAAGATGCTCGAACAAAATTAAGTCATAGTGATGTTGATAAGCATTGTTTTTTAAAAAGCAACTTATGATTTTAGATTAGAATAAGTATACTTGCCATATATTGTTAATTACAAAAGTAGATTATTGTTTTTCAACTAATATCTAGTTAGTCAAGCAAAAACAATAAGCTTATATTGTAACTCATTATTTACAATGATATATCATTGCTTCCAAAAGGTCTAATTTTGTAATCTCCTTATGCAAAAGCTTTATATATTTTTATACAAGGATTTTGTATTGTTGTATATTATGTACTTTGAAACCATTTTTAATAAAGTCATAAATTTCTAACAAAATTTTAACTGCGTTTTTATACCCTTTTAAACATGACGAATGCAAGGACTGTGTGGATGTACAATTCATAGGTATAGCAGTAAACTCCACTCACACAAATTTATTAATTATGCGGAACGCAGCGTTTCGAAAGCACGTGGGCTCTCATTGTCAACCGTGTTACCGACTGAAAGTAAAAACTGTATCACACATGCAAATTATTTTCTACGCAGGCTCTAAAATTTCTAAAACATGTGACTGTTTACAATCTACTCGGTGGTCTAATGCCTTTTTCGGGAAAGGATGGACCAAAAGCGAACCGTATCTTTAACAGGGCCTATGGTAATAAATCCATCAAACTCGAGTGTGCAATTGGGGGTGGTTCTCTGTTCAATAAGTTTCCGTTCTTTTTCATACATATCGTTTCGTACGCGTCTAATTCTCTATACGAGTTCACGTCTTTAAGTAGTGTCAGATTTTTTAAATCAATCTTATGTCCGGATTTTACCATATGCTCTGCCACGCTTGATAGTACTGGTTTGTCGAAACGATAGTGTCTAATATGTTCTTTGAACCTCGTTTCGATACTCCTTTTTGTTTGTCCAATATAAACTTTCTCACAATCATTGCATGCGATTTGGTATATTCCAGACCTTTTTATCATCTCCGGTTTATCTTTGGGATTCCATAAGAGATTCTTTAAGTTGTTTTTTCACACGAAAGACACGTTCATATTTAGTTGTCGGAAAATTTTACTTCACCCTTTTACTGTTGGGTGAAAAGGAAGAGTTATAAATTTCTTATTACCGGTGTTTGTTGATGTCAAGGTCGTGGAATTTCTGATGTGTTGTTTGTATTGGACCTTCCTTAAAATACGGTCGACATCCATAGAAGAGAAACCATTGTACCTCGCTACATCTTTGTGATATACTTTAATTCTTTGTTGTACCTGCTCTTGTTTAGCGGAAATCTGACGAGTCTATTGACCAGAAAACTAATCGCGGACATTTTTTGTTGTTCGCAATGGTGCGAATCAAACGTGATGAATCTGTTGGAATTAGTTTCTTTTCTGTAGATGTCTATTTCTAATTTATTGTTGTTGCGTATGACTAGAGTATCTAGAAACGGAAGGCGATTGTTCACTTCTTCTTCAATAGTAAACTTGATCGTGGTAAATTTTGAGTTCAGTTCTGCTAGAAAATCTTGTATGTTTCCTTTGTTGGTATCAAACACAGCGAAAATATCATCTACGTACCTAAGCCAAATTCTCGGGAAATATTTGGTTTCTGTTTTCAGGTTCGTTTCAAATTTGAAAAGGTTCGCAATAAAAGGAGATAAAGTATTACCCATCGCCGTGCCTTCCACCTGTTCGAACTATTTCCCGCCTATTTGAAAACAATTTTGTGACATGCATAATTTAGTTAACCTTTTATATTCCGCGGTTTTCACGTCATTTACTTTATTTAATTTCAAAAATTCAACCAAATACTCCAGAGTTTCTGGAATTGGTACGCTTGAGAAAAGTGAACAAACGTCGAATGATACAAGGATTTCCCCATCTTTTAATTATGTCTTTTCAATTTTATTTACAAAGTCTACGGAGTTTTCTACACATGGGTTATCTACTTTATGGGGCAAGTTCTTATATTCATTCACTAGCCATTTGGACAATTTGTATGTTGGAGAATCAATGCCGGATACTATAGGTCTCATGGAATTACCTGGTTTGTGAATTTTTGGAAGACAATACATTTTTGGAATGGTAGGGTTTGAACTTGTTATTTTGAATTTCAGGTTATTATTGATTAAGTTGGGACAGTCAAAGGAAAGTTAATGTCTCCTGATGCTCTCTAAAAATACTAGGTATGATTAGAATAATAAATTCGATTTAGTATTTTACAATAGATTTCTTATTTCAATACTTTCTTCATATCCCCTAGAGTACCACAGAGATCGAAGCTTGGGCTTTCATTATTTGTAAATGCCCTAAAAACAATACCTTACCATAGACATGAGAAGTGACGTCACAAAAATTTACGACCAATGAAATAGCTTTCCCAAAAAATATCAAGTGTTTGAATGAAATTTTTCTATACTCTAAATCAAATAAATTTCATAAATGTACAAACAATACATTTAAAGAGGAATAAAAGATTACAAAGTGAATTAAAACAATTTTATGTTGCTGTAATTGCTGTAACATCAATATTCTTAAAAATAAATCTTTATTCAGTCACATAGTTACAGTACAATTTGAAAGTTACAACCTAAAAATCTACAATGTTCTTCAAGTTTCGTTTGATAAAAAAATCATGTTTTGGTTTAACGATAGATTTTGATGTCGTTTTAAAAAAGGAAGTGATAGCAGTGTTTCCTGGTGGAGTTTTTGGACTCTGATCTTCTTCCTCCCATTCAACATGATAAGCAGAGGTTTCGAGAGCTGTCTGTGCTGTTTGCCAACTAAATCTCACAAGCATTGGATAACCAAAAACCACGTCGCAGTAATCAGTTAAAAATTTCTTGGTAACTGGATCTAAACATTCAAAGAAATCATTATTATCTCGGAGAATTTTCAAGTCAATGTTCTACAAACCTCCAGGATAACCACTACCAAAATTCACAGCAGTTGCGTCATTTTGAAACTCTTGGAAATTCCAAACTGATAAAGCGTGATCCCTAACAACCTTAGCACATATACTAGCAGCTGATACAATTGGATAAGTGGAATCGGCCTTTTTTGCAACCGTAACTTTAAATTGAGGAAACAAACTTGATAAATATGCTTCATATTTTTCTGGTGGTCCAACGGTATCAACGTAGACATGATCTATATTCACACCTGCTTTTATTGCAGCTCTAATTAATCCAATAGCAGAATCCATTGACACCTGATTTAAAGAATACTTTGTTCTACTCAACATACTATTGCAGATATAATTTGGCGAGATCACTTCGACAGCCCAACCAACTAAATTGGAAGCATCACGACATATTTTCGCAAAGATTTTATCGCGTACTTCTTCAGTTAGAGCTTTCGAATCTGCACATTCTAACGTGGCTAGTTGTTCTTGATCATTTGTAGCACAGAAGGCAATACCATACACCATGGGACCTTTAAATCGAAACATAAATATTAATTAACTAAATAATGGGGTTCGATACGCGGCTAACAATTCATGTGATGTACCTAGAACAGGTCCACGACCAGCCTCGTCTATTCCTAAGATACAAGGAGATTCTTTGCATATTTGTGGTACGTTGGAGAAATAAAAGGAGTTTTGTGAATTGTCTTGCTGACATAAGAATTCATTTAAGGATTTTAAATCAGTAATATGAAGTTGCTCCTCTTTCACTTCCACGTTTTCCATTTCGATTAAATCTTAAATATTTGTAAATGTGCGATGAGAAACATTGAACTTATATTCTATTTACTTTTGACAGTTGCAATTTTCCCGCGTAAATCTGTAGCTAAATTAGCTATCTATATACTTGCCATATTACCGATATTAATAGAAATCTGTTAATTATAATAACTGTAGTTCGTGCATTTGGCAATAGGTAGCCGTAATAAAATTATTTAAAAATTTAAAATTATAATTACTATTAAAAAAAAGATATATGTTTGCATTATAATGATTTTATGGGCCAATAATTTACAAATTTAAAAGAGAAGTTGTTTCTGGGTAACAGGTTTGTACTTTTATACTAGAAGAAAGTTAATAAAACCAGAAAAGGTCATTAATAAAACTTTATTTAGTATTAATTAGTAGATGGCGAAGAAAATTAAAAACATAAACACATCTCTTTTTAAATTTTTGATAAATATTTGTACGAAAACATTGTCATTACGTTTCAATTAGTTGTAATTTAATAATATTGCATTTATATTATATTTTGTACTTATTTTTTTTGATAATTGTTATTTTGTGGAAAAATCTTCCAGATAAGTTGGTATTCTATATTTGTAACTAACCACATTATATTAATAAATTCTGTATTGGCAACGCAATAAAGAAATTTGTTAATTATAACAGTAATAGTTTGCTTTTAAATTAGAAAACGGCAGAAGTAAAAAGGTAGCAAGAAAATAGAGAAATATACTTTCGAAGAATAACATCTTTTGAAAAAATCTGTATTAACCAAAAAAATAAACTCAATCATTACAAAAAAAAGACGTCTAATTTTATTTTCTCCTACTAATACCTTTGCTATTAAGATACCCTGTATCTAACTACTTTGCAATAATTTAACATTAAATCCTTGACATACGTTAAAGATATGCTAAAGATAAATAAAGCTTACTGACAATAGACGAGGCAAACAAATTAAGCATTTTATAAACAATTTCTAATTAGCTGTAATCTTTTTCAATAGTTTTTGTAAAATGACCTATGCCACATTGTTTAAACAAAAACAAATTACTGTGATAACATCAAAGGTTATCACCTTTTCCTCGATATCAGACAACTTTACATAATTAGATTTTAGTAATAAAAGAACAAACACATTCACGCTAAAATATGCCGAAAACGAAAGTAGTTCTAGCTTATTCGGGCGGTTTAGATACCAGCTGCATATTGAAATGGCTTCTAGAAAAGGACTATGAGGTAATCTGTTACATTGCGAATATCGGACAAGACGAAGACTTCCAAGCAGCTAGAGATAAAGCGCTAAAAATTGGAGCTAGTAAAGTGAGTGTGAATTAAACAATCGATTTTGTTACCTAAGTCCTTGTCTCATTTCTACCATAGATAATTATCGACGATGTGTGTGAAGTATTTATTCGGGATTTCGTTTGGCCTGCCGTACAAGCGGGATTAATTTACGAATCCAGATATCTATTGGGAACATCTTTGGCTAGACCCTGTATATCTCAAGGTCTCATAAAATTCGCTCAAGAGAATAAGGCAGAGTATATTTCTCATGGTGCTACGGGAAAAGGAAACGATCAAGTTCGTTTCGAGTTATCATCTTACTATCTATGGCCTCAAGTTAAGGTAGCGAACAATATACGGCTATAACGTCCAATCTCTTCCGTTATAACGATTTTTTAATACCGAATGATGTTAAAGGTTATTGCTCCATGGAGACTTCCAGAATTCTGCCAACGTTTCCAAGGCCGTTCGGATTTACTAAAGTACGCTTCCGAAAATGGAATTCCTGTATCTGCAACTCCAAAAGCACCCTGGAGTATGGACGCTAATCTAATGCATATAAGTTACGAGTCGGGAATCTTAGAAAATCCAAATAATGAACCTCCAAAAGATCTGTTCTTGATGACGCAAGACCCTGGAAGCGCCCCTGACGCCCCCTATAGGATAGAAATTCAATTTTCCGGGGGTTTCCCGTCATTATTACGTCTGCAAGACGGTCAAGAGTTGACAGACAAGTTGAAGATCTTCATGACCTTGAATACGCTGGGTGGTGAACGTGGAATTGGAAGAATTGACATAGTAGAGAATAGATTTATTGGATTGAAGGTTTTACGCTGGTATTCCAACAAATTACAAGTTAATTTTGATCTATTTACAGTCACGTGGTGTATATGAAACACCTGCCGGTTACATCTTGCATGTAGCTCATTTAGATTTAGAATTATTCTGTCTCGACAAGGAAGTATATCGTCTGGTACAGATATACAGAGATCGACTTTCAGATTATGTTTATAATGGATTCTGGTTTTCACCAGAAAGTAACTATGTGAGGAGATGCATAGCAATGGCACAAGAAAACGTCACTGGTACTGTAAAACTACAATTATACAAAGGACAAGGTAATAATATCGTAAACAAATTTTGACCCACTTGCATATGTAATTGATGCGTTACTAAAATAGTTATTGCAATTATAGTAACCGTTCTGGGACGGTCGTCTTTGTTTTCGACATACAACGAAGACCTCGTTTCGATGGATAAGCATTCGAATTTCAGCCCTGAAGATGCTACTGGTTTCATAAATATACAAGCAATACGATTGAAAGAGTATAGAAGATTGCAAGATGCTATCAATAAGGGGAACTAAAACAAATATACGTTATGATCATTGAAATGTGAATACCACCTAAAAATAAATATTTGCACACCTAATTTGAGTGGGACAGCTATAAAATCTCAGATACGCCTTAGGTTTCCTTCAACTGAAAATAATGTTGATTTGTAATTGACTTTGATATTGCCATGCTACTTGGCTGAGATCTTCGTCCTCCCATTTTACGTGATCCTTTTTTAGACAAGACCTGTGAATCGACGCGTTCTAATACGATTGATTGATCCTGATCACTTGCAACACAAAAAGCAATATGACAAAATAATGTCAAAAACAATGCGTTATACACAACAAAAAGAACCAAAACATACCTACGATAGCTTTACGATTAGCTTTGTATATACTTAAAATACAGAAGGTTCTTTGTAAAATATATATATATATATATATATATATATATATATATATATATACATATATATATATATATATATATACTTATATAAACAATAAAAGCAGTTGTGTGAATTATCTTACAGGCATAAATATTCATTTAAGTAATTAAAATCAGTAACTAACTTGTTTCTTTTTTACATAGATTTCTTCCACTATGAATGAATATTAATTATTAATAATTAGACGATGATAAATACACTGCATCTACATTTTATTTATTTATGTATTTATTGCTTTGTTGGTTAGTTTATTGACAAAAAAAAGGCCACAAATTGTATACAAGTATTCTCTATTAACAACTTCATTCATTCTGAGTACCAACTTCGCTTATAGAAACATATTTACATTTAAAAATTATATTTCTTATTTTCCACATTAACTACATAAATTACTGAATAAAAGACTAGTTCTTTTGTGTTTTAGTTTTTTCTTAAAAGATATGTGGATGCAATTAAAAGTTTTGGTTATAGAGCAAATAGAAGATACTCGTATATTTTATAAACGTTAGATGTCGCTGGAAGAAATGATAAAAAGGGAACATATTGTTCAGTGATATGTCGGCAAATACCGATTGCTACAATTTTAAATAAACAAAATGGCCACATATTTGAAAAGTGCTAGTGTTGTGTTGTGCGTGCATATTATTTAATAATAATGGAGTGCAGGACAGAGTTCATCAACGATCTTAGGGTAGCTGCATAGTCCAAAGTTCTCGTAAGAATACAACAGGTGAGTAAAGTTATTTGATTCTATTTACAAAGTTCAAATAAAAAATAAGGATGCTAACAAAAAAACTATTCTAATATGGCGTGCGTATGTACAGTACGTAAATAATATAATATACGAAAGAAGCGAAAACGGATGTTAAAATTTATTTCTGCGAAACCTTAGCAGTGTCATTATAGATTATTACGGTTCTAATAACTTATTCTTCTTCTAGTTAAAGAAATCCTTAAATGTATGCCTGCAGAAATACTGTTATTTGTTTTAGTTATTATGTGTCCAACAGAGAAATATACAATTTATTTAATGCGTACATACATTTTAAAATGTATATACTTTCAAAAGTTTTTTCCAAAACACTGATAGAAAGGAAAATTGAACAAAGAAGAAAAATAATTAATAATTACGTACATATGTAAACGCAAAATGTTATTTGGAAGTTTCCTTTTTTCATAAAATTTTTAAAAATTGATTTCTCTTAAAAGTTAGGGTTGATTTCCCGCGTAATTCGGAATAGGCCTTATAGCTAGAATTCTGTTCTACATTATTAACTATATTATTAATATTAATATTAATATTAATTAGTATAGTCTTATAACAGTTGTATTTTGTCAACTAAATGGTATTTGGTTATTGGATAAATTAAGTTAATTTTTCTGGAAATTCAATGGAAATTTTTATATTACCAATTTCATTAAAAGATTTCTGAATTATCGACTTTGCTAATAGAATTCTATAATAATTTTAGTTCATTGACTTAAGAATAGATGAGTAAGAAAGTATTTTGAAATAAAAAAAGCAATAAAATGTACGTGTTTTAAATTGAAATGCTAGCACGGTAATATTCATAAAGTTTATCTGTCAAAAATTCCAACAGAGAAGTGGAACTTCCAGATCTTTTTTTTCATTTCTCGAAGTTAGGTTTTTCTCAGGTATAGCAGTAAACTTCACTCACACAAATTAATTAATTATGCGGAACGCAGCGTTTCGAGAGCGCGTGCGCTCTCATTGTTAACCGTGTTACGACGTGCTCTCGAAACGCTGCGTTCCCCATAATTAATTAATTTGTGTGAGTGGAGTTTACTGCTATACCTGTGAATTGTACATCCACACAGTCCTTGCAATCGTCATTAGGTTTTTCTAATTATATCAGGGAGAAAAAGTTAACAAATTCGCAGGAAGTAATGAAATATTCATAACAAAAAAGGAAGACTTGCGAGTTGTTTCTACACCCGCTTTGAAAATATCTTTTTTATTGTGTAAAATTCACAGAGAGAAAATTTATAGAATTTCGTCATGTCCGACGACGATTCATAAAGATGAGAAATGTTGCAAGGTGTTGGTAGGGTTTCCTTATTAGCTCCTTCTTTTTGTAAATTAGACTTATATTTTAAAGAAAATGATATATTTACTGATAAATTATGCAAAAACATACATATATTACGTTTAAATAAAAAGATAGAAGCTCTCGAACGTTAATATGAATACATTTAATGAGTTATATATATATAAATGTGTGTGTATATATATATTTCTGACCTATTGCGTCGTTTTACCTTTTTTTTCTCTGTTTCACGTATAAAACGGACCGAAATTAAAAATAAATTAACCGTAACATGAGAAGCTAGATTCGCATCCTCGCTTCGTACTCGAATGTAATTAAATTACGTTTCGGATACGAAATAAATTTTTTAACAATTGCCTTGGTGGTCTGGAAAAAAGGGGGCCCTGAATGGAAATTATAATAAAGAAAATGTGGGAGACTATCGGTAAAAATTAAAAACCTAACAAGTGTCTGGAGGTATCAAGGTTTCGGGTTCAAATTTCTCTTCAACTTCACCAGGTGTGCTCTGGTATGCTTCAATTAAATGAATCACAATAAGTGGGATCGAATAAGTACCCTAATTGAATTTGAAACATTTATAAACGTTGAATTTTAATGATAAAATTACATTTTTGAGGGATGGTGCAGTAGTAACGTTATTTTACATATATGAGGTCGAATTCAAAGAAATATTAGATATCATCTTTGTCAGAGCTAAGTATAAGATTGTCTTTGAACGCTCTTTTCTTTTTCTTTATCTATGGTTGAATATGTAATATTAAGAATATTTGGTTTTCTTAGTATCTTATGCATCGAAGTCAATATCTTTTTTTTTTATTAAAACGGCGGAATACTTCGTTTTTCTTTGCAATTGTGCGTTGAGAATACACTCTTGTACCCAAAAATGCCTCAATACGCAGTTTTTTCTCATTTGCTGTGTCCTTTTTTTACCTGTAACGAAGAAATATAAAAGACATACAAGCAATAACTTAAAGTACAACACTAACACGGAAAGAGCGTTGTTACATAAGCAGATAAATATTTTTTCTGCAATACTAACCGATCCAAACAATATTCTACGAATTACTGTGTCTTTTAATCTTGTTTCTATCCATTTTCTATACAGTGCAGAATGATTCATGAGGGGGATAATAACAGGCAAGAGATCAAGTGGCACATTCTCAATTTCTTTGAAAGATACACTACCGCTTAAAAGTATTTAGGCACTCTCACTGACAGCAAAAATGTTAATAATATTTATTTTTTATGTACAGATACACGTACATGAATAAAAATATATTAAATAAATGTGAAAATTAGAACGTTTAATTTAAATTTTGCTTTCATCTATGTGACCTCCTCTTGATTTAATAATTGCAGCACACAATCGAGGCATTCTCGCAATAAGTTTTGCCAGAGTTTCTTGTGTTATTGAGGTCCAACTCGATTGCAATTTGTTCCACACGTCAGTAACTGATGTCGGAGCCGATTTCCGTACTTCCCGATCTAGTTCTTCCCATAGTAACTCGATTGGATTCAAGTCGGGGCTCTGGGAGGCCATTCCATAATTTTGGGACTTCCTTCCTCTTCTAAATGGCGTAAATAGTCCTTACATAATTTAGAGGAATGTTTTGGGTCATTATCTTGCTGGAAGATAAAATTTTGACCCAAAAGTCGAATTCCGGAAGGTATTGCGTGGTTCTCCAAAATTTCGCGGTAGCCTTCTTTTTTTAATATACCGTCAATTTTCACAGTGTCCCCTACACTAGTGCCAGCAAAACAGCCCCAAATGATGATAGAACCCCCACCATGCTTCACGGTAGCAGCAATACACTCTTCTCTGGCACGTTCATCCACAGATCTTCTTACGAATATGCGTCTTCGGGTTCCGAACAGCTCAAATTTGGACTCATCCGTCCATAGGAGGTTGTTCCACTCTTCTATGGTCCAGTGTTGGTGTTCACCAGCCCATTTAAGTCGCTTTTACTTGTTTTGTTTGCGTAGTAATGGCTTTTTCATCGCAATACGTCCATGGAGCCCGACTTTCTGTAGGCGATGTTTGACTGTAGAAACACTGACTAGTTTTTGGCGACCAACATTTAACTCTGCGGTGATTTCCGCGGCTGTTTTGCGTCTATTTAACTTGCTGGTAACTACTATTCTGCGATCATCTGCAGATGTTGTCGCTTTTAGCCTTCCACTCCGTCTTTTATTACGAAAACTGCCAGTTTCCCGATATTTTTTACGTTATAGTCAACCGTAGCGTGGTGTATTTTCATCTTTTTGGCAATTTGTCGATTACTGATGCCACTTTTATGGTAAGCTATTATAAGCGCACGTGTTTCCGTACTAATTTCTCTTCCCGGAGGCATTTTAAAAAATTGTCACAGGATATTTCGCTCACGACGTGAATAGAGTAAATACCACACTGCAACTTACCATAGGTTACAGATTTCACTATAATCTTCTAGGAAGGTAATTTAAACATTATTACCTACAATCTAACAGATGACTAAATTTACCCAGTAAATTCAGAGGGATTGTTATTGTAATTGCACCGCAATAAACAGTTTATGGTAATCCGACCAAGTGCAGGTAAATGATAGTAAACCTTATGCGATATAATGGGTGTTTATCTAACTGAACTACATTTTAAATACGTATTTCATTTTATTATAATGTTTTTTTGGTAAACATAATACTATATGAATAATCCAAGAAAACAGGGGTGCCTAAACACTTTTGAGCGATAGTGTATGTAGGGGGCGTAAATACAGATAGGTACTGTAAATCCTATTCATGAATTTTATACTTGTATTTGTAAATTATCCCGTTGAAGACACACAAAAGCTTAAATTTATAAGGTAGCCCTAATAAAATGGACAGGGACTGTATATATCTAGCAATAAATAAACATTTGAAGATGTTTAGAGGCTTTTTTACACTAAAAGGTAATGCCTGACTTCGTAGGATGTTTCTCTAACAGTTGTGATATTGACAAAATAATGTCTCTGCTATTTCTTTACTTTCAGAAATTCAGAAACTTCATAGTTCTGGGTAAATCCCAACTCATATTGTTGGTAACCTAAAAAAATGTGATTCTATGAAAGCTAATAAGACAGGACTATATTCCATAAGACCTAATACTTCGAAACCTGGGTGACATGGACTATAGTTCTAAACAGAACGGAATACCACCCTAGACCACGATTTGTTGCTGACCTTTAGGGCAACGTAATACAAAATACTAATTTGACTACCAGAGAAGTTACTATATTAATTTTCGAAAGCTACAAGTTTTATTTCAAAAATACACCAAACACAAAACCGCAGGAAATCAAATACATTCCATTTTGCAATAACAACATTGCAACATCGTTCGTATCCTAGATCTACCATTTCCTACATTCATTTACTTCGCAACGGTAGCAGCGTAACATAGTACATTCGTTAGTTTTCCAAGTTCCATCCACCACATACGTACATACGCTCTATTGACCGATACAGTCTGCTATTTAGACTCGTGGCATACATACATATATACATACATATGTAAGTGACGTGATTCGAATAAGGTATCCACCAGCTCCAATTTCCCTCTTCTGCTGCCGCGTGTTGACTCGCTTCTTGCAATTTCCTCTCGTGCGGCTATACGAAGCAATATATTGACATATGTAAATATTACGCGAGCTCAATGTAAAAGGCAGAGGTCGAGTTGATTGATAGGACGTACGCGAAAGGAAATTGTAGCTACGTATGCGTATCGCATGAAAAAAAGGGGAAAAAACATCAAGAGAGGGTATGATAATCTACGTTTCGTTTTGAGTCACTTACTCGATCCTCTTAATAATTCGATTTCTGTTGCTTTTTTGACAGCGAATTAACTGCATCTTCAAGTACGTGAATTTGTCGTGATTAAGTGTATATGGATATCGGAGTTGATTACAATTTTAATTCGATTATTGAATGAGGTTATTGTAAAATTTATTTGACAATTATGATGGTAGAATTTTCTTCCAGATTGGCCATTTGTAGTGATTGATGTGTCATTGCTGTCAGGGAGCAAACAGTTTGTATTCTGAAGAAGGAAGCAGAGTGGACAATACACTACGTATTCTTAGTATTACTTTATTTATTTCCTTATTTGGCAGGAGTAACAATCTTACTTAAAGTTCGACTAATTAAATTTGAGGACTAATCTAGATGGTATTCGTTTCTAAAGATTTGAAAACACGTGAAAGGTGTAATGACTATTGCTAAATCCTTCTTTAATTTTAGAATATTAAGTATTTTAGATTGACTGTGTTGTTGATGAAGTCTTTGCTGATGTAGACTCTACATCAAACTAAAATAGCAAGTAATAACATTTATTATTTTTAATATTGGTAGCAACCGAGCCGCACGCATCTCCAACAGTTTCTAGTTCTGTAGTTTCTGCAGCCTCAATACTAACATAAAGAAGTCCAAATTCGAGAAGTTATTTCGCGATTTCTTTCAATTGTACCACCTTTAAAAACGAAAAACTAATTTACCTAAGCTAACACATGGGCTGAAAAGTCCCGGGCCTAACACATAGATGACACTAGTTTGCAGTCACCTTTCTCTCAGTTAGTACTAACCTTCAAAAGACAGCTGTTAAAATTTGTGAGTTATTGTGCTAAGAGTCACGCTATTTTTGTTATTTTCAAAACAATGGATCAAAAACAATTTCGTGTTTTAATTTTACACTGCTTTTTGATGGGAAAAAATACCGTTCAAGCGAAGCAATGGCTTGAAAAGTGTTATGGGGACTCCGCTCCATCAGAAACAACAATAAAACGTTGGTTTGCTGACTTCAAACATGGACGTAGAGACACCGATGATGCAGAACGCAGTGGACGTCCAAATGCGGTGGTAATACCAGAAAACATAAAAAAAATCCACAAAATCGTTTTGAATGATCGAAAAGTGAAGTTGCGTGAGTTAGCTGACATCGTAAAGATATCAAAAGAACGTATTGGCTTTATATTGCATGAGCATTTGACTATGAGAAAGCTCTGTTCAAAGTGGGTGCCGCGTTTGCCTACTGTTGACCAAAAACAAGAACGTGTTGATGATTCTGGGCAGTGTTTGGCCATGTTTAAACGTAACAAACCGGAATTTTCGCGTCGATAGTGACAATGGATGAAACATGGATCAATCACTTCACTCCGGAATCAAAACGATCGTCATCTGAGTGGACAGCAACTGGTGAACCTCGTCCAAAGCGCCCGAAAGCACAACAATCGGCTGGAAAGGTTATGGCCTCAGTATTTTGGGATGTGCGTGGTGTAATATTCATCGACTATCTTGAGAAAGGAAATACCATCAACAGTGAATATTATATAGCGTTATTGGAGCGTTTGAAGGCCGGAATTGCAAAGAAACGACCGCATATGGCAAAGAAAAAAATGTTGTTTCATCAAGACAACGCACCGTGTCACAAGTCAATCAAAACAATGGCAAAACTACATGAATTGAACTTCGAATTGCTCCTACATCCACCGTATTCGCCAGATTTGGGTCCCAGCGACTACTGGCTGTTCGCAGACCTCAAAAAAATGCTCGCCGGTAAGAAATTTCGCACGAATGAAGAGGTTATCGCTGAAACTGAGGCCTATTTTGAGGCAAAAGATAAATCGTTCTACAAAAGTGGTATTGAAATGTTAGAGCGCCGCTGAATTGATGGAGATTACGTTGATGAATAAAGCTAATTTTGAACCAAAAAAACCGTGTTTTCTTTGTTAGGCCCGGGACTTTTCAGCCCATGTGTTATAAGTGTGGAAACGAGGAAATTATATTTATTATTAACAAATTTCCTCCAGAGAAATGAACCTTTTTCGCAGTTCAAAATGACACGATTTCGCTTTCAAATTACGTACAAATAAACTATTCACGCGGAGTACCGTACAAGGCAACCGCCGAACTACAATAATTCACGTTCCTATCCCGTGTCTATTAACGTATTCGCCCCCGCTTACCGCCGGTAAACACACAGATTCTAATTACGAGCGCTAAATTACCTGAGATGCCGTAGACCGTAAATATGCTCGGAGCATTTTGGGGCGGTGGGGAGACCGCGCGAGGACGATGCGGATGGTATCCTGCGTACGAGATCCTAGCCGGCTGTCCCTATTACGATAATCTGACGGCGGGGAATCCGATGAAACGCGAAATTAATGAAAGTGCACGTACGCACTGCCGTAGGATCGTTATCGTTGATATATTTTGCAGTTCTCACCGGCGAAATTAAGTTCACTGGTAAGGACGTAGATTCTAGCTAGGTGGTCGTGACGGGTGGTGGAAAGGACCTGTTCAAGTGACAGTGTTTGTTTTGTGAAGGTATAAGGTTATCCTTTAGTTCGCATAATTCGCGATGTAGGATTCCTTTAGAGTTGTATAAAGAAATCAAAATTGTCTTCTGTCGTGACTTCTGGAAACGCATTTTTTCCGATTTTGGAGAGCCTGAGGACTTCAACCACACACAAGTCACCACCAGTCAACCCAGGCACCAAGTTTCATCACCAGTTACAATCGATTCTGGAAATGTGCGATTTCGTCTGGCTGTTTTGATAAGATCCTTGCGATGTTCAACTCGAGCAATTTCTTTGTCCTCAGTTAAGGCATGAGGATTATTTCTTTTAGTTAGCGGCATAAGTGAGAACTACATGAAAATAAACTGCATTTCTTTATTATTATATTATTACATTATACAACTTCATAATTTTGACATACGTCTACAACGGAAACAATTACAATGAAAAAGCTGTCACCCACAAATTTAAGTTTACTAATAGTTTAATTCGTAAACATCAATTAAAAAACAAGGTAATCAATAGAAAAAAGAATAACATTACTATAACAGACTTACGTTCAATTTGGAAGCAATTTTTGAAAACCATCCTCGTGATAGTCACCAATATTCTTGCAGAAAACCAGTATCACTACCAATATGTGTGATTATGAGTATACGCCCTTTTAAAATTATTTCTTTCTTTTTCAGTGAGGGTGCTTTATTTATTTTTACGTACCTGAAATTCTTTCCTTGTAATGCGTAATACATTTCATATATTACATTCATAAATATATTTCGTTCACTAACCTTTGTCAGAAGAGGGTATAATATAATCACCTCACTAATCAACATATATGGTTCATGAGTACGAAGTCCTTCGCCTACATTTCGAATTATTATTTTTTCTTCGGGAATCAAATTAGGTTGATGTTGTTTGCTGGAACCGCAACTATTGATATTCTCAGCCATTTTCATACAAAAGCCGCATGTATCACGACTTTTAATAAACGAACATAAATGGAACCTCGGGATGCCAGTATATATACACTACCGCTCAAAAGTGTTTAGGCACTCCCACTGACAGCCAAAAATGTATAAAAACTCATCAAAAATGTTAATAATATCTATTTTTATGTACAGATACATGTACATGAATAAAAATATATTAAATAAATGTGAAAATTAAAACGTTTAATTTAAATTTTGCTTTCATCTGCGTGACCTCTTCTTGATTTAATAATTGCAGCACACAATCGAGGCATTCTCGCAATAAGTTTTGCCAGAGTTTCTTGTGTTATTGAGGTCCAACTCGATTGCAATTTGTTCCGCACGTCAGTAGCTGATGTCGGAGCCGATTTCTGTACTTCCCGATCTAGTTCTTCCCATAGTAACTCGATTGGATTCAAGTCGGGGCTCTGGGGAGGCCATTCCATAATTTTGAGAGTTCCTTCCTCTTATAAATGGCGTAAATAGTCTTTACATAATTTAGAGGAAAGTTTTGGGTCATTATCTTGCTGGAAGATAAAATTTTGACCCAAAAGTCGAATTTATTTGCGTGGTTCTCCAAAATTTCGCGATAGCCTTCTTTTTTTAATATACCGTCGATTTTCACAAAGTCCACTAAACCAGTGCCAGCAAAACTGCACCAAATGATGATAGAACCTCCACCATGCTTCACGGTAGAAGCAATACACTCTTATCCGGCACGTTCACCCACATATTTTCTTACGAATATGCGTCTTCGGGTTCCGAACAGCTCAAATTTGGACTCATCCGTCCATAGGACGTTGTTCCACTCTTCTATGGTCCAGTGTTGGTGTTCACGAGCCCATTTAAGTCGCTTTTGCTTGTTTTGTTTGCGTAGTAATGGCTTTTCCATCGCAATACGTCCACGGAGCCCGGCTTTCTGTAGGCGACGTTTGACTGTAGAAACACTGACTAGTTTTTGGCGACCAACATTTAATTCTGCAGTGATTTCCGGGGCTGTTTTGCGTCTATTTAATTTGCTGGTAACCACTATTCTGCGATCATCTGCAGATGTTGTCGCTTTTGGCCTTCCACTCCGTCTTTTATTAAAAAAACTGCCAGTTTCCCGATATTTTTTTACGTTATAGTCAACCGTAGCGTGGTGTATTTTCATTTTTTTGGCAATTTGTCGATTACTTATTCCACTTTTATGATAAGCTATTATATGCGCACGTGTTTCCCTACTAATTTCTCTTCGCGGAGGGATTTTAAAAAATTGTCACACGATATTTCGCTCACGACGTGAATAGAGTAAATACCACACTGCAACTGACCATAGGTTACAGATTTCACTATAATCTTCTAGGATGGTAATTTAAACATTATTACCTACAATCTAACAGATGACTAAATTTACCCAGTCCATTCAGAGGGATTGTTATTGTAATTGCACCGCAATAAACAGTTTATGGTAATCCGACCTGTGTGCAGGTAAATGATAGTAAACCTTATGCGATACAATGGGTGTTTATGTTACTGAACTACATTTTAAATACGTATTTCATTTTATTATAATGTTTTTTTGGTAAACATAATACTATATGAATAATCCATGAAAACAGGGGTGCTTGAACACTTTTGAGCGGTAGTGCATATGCAAATGTAACAGGCGTACCGTATGGCTGATATTGTCATGTCGCTACAATACTGGCACCCGATTAGTTTGAGCCACTTTTCATAGAGCGGTAAAACGGACAAGCAATGCGAAGTTATGTGGTTCAAATTTCTTGTGCTACAGTATACAGCTGCCTTTTTTCAGTAGTGACACCTTATTATGTATGAATCACTGACTACAATATCTGAACTATAGTATAGCATATGTACATTAATTATATATGCCTTGTACTTGGGTATTTGTTTTACTTGCTGGGCAATAAAGTATTATTACTTTTAATTTTAAAACAAATGATATTATTTTTTGACTCAAATAAACCTATTAAATATAACAAGGAATCATATTTCTTTGAATGGAAAAATGTATTGAAAAGAATCATTTCTTTAACGTAAAGGTATATACATTGTTTTAATCAGCAGAAGCCCTCTAACTGTGTTAGATTACTATTTTTAAACCTATCGCTGAAAAGTTTTATTTACCTAGATTTCCACTTTAACGCCCTAAACCTATCGCGCGACTTTCACCCCGCGATACACGTGTATCGCGCAAATTAATGCCGCGCTCTGTTGATTATTTACTTCCGGCTTGCCGGCGCTAAACGCTATTTGCTCTCGACGTTTAATCAGAGTTCGTACGTGCGTGTTCGTAAGTGAAGTGTAATGATGAAGCGGCAAACACCTCGGCGAATGCAAATTATACGTATACCCCGCGTTAATTACTTAAACGCCTACGAAATCGTTAGATACGCACGTACTTATGTAGGTAGATACATACGTAGACAAATCCGCAAGGTAAACTGCTAATCGAGCCTCTTAAACGCGTATTATTGGCGTGCCATCTTCAGAGCAATGAGACAACGTTTTGGGTTATCTAGGACCCTTCACAAAAACTTACAATTTTAATTTGGATGATACTTCACTACAAATAAATCTATATTTAGAAAAAGATATTTACTTCAAATGTGCACTACCGTCCATATTAGTTCGGACACCCAGTAAAATGTTGTAAACTCTACTACTAATACAAATAACATTTATATTAGGTCCTTTATGAAGTTTATTCTTTATTAATTGTACATGCAAACTTCCAAAAATATCGATTAGAGAATGATTAAAAACCTATTATATTTTATCACTCAATACAGTAATTTTTAGAATAATTCTCATCGCCAAAAACAGGATTATTTTTGGAACAATATTGCAGGTAATAAATTTACAATACTATTTGGGGTGAGAGTAGGCCTCCCGAAAGTGAATTGTGTATTGATAAATGTTTTAGTTTCTAAATGAACCTGCTTCTGCGTGCATTGGTGTTAAGAGGGTATCTTTTTGTGTGAACCTGATTAAAGTTATTAAAATGCCGAGAGAAAAACCGACAAGTTTAGAAGCTCTATGTAACTGATGCTTTTCACCGAGAAGGTTATTCAGTGCGTCAAATTTCCGAAAAATATACATGTTAGTAGATCGACTGTTAGTGATATCATTGGGACACATCAACACACGGGCATTTTGAGAGATTAGGTACGTTCAGGCCGTATTTTAAGGAAGGTCCAATACAAACAACACATCAGAAATTCCACGACCTTGACAGCAACAAACACCGGTAATAAGACATTTATAACTCTTCCTTCTCACCCAACAGTAAAAGGGTTAAGTAAAATTTTCCGACAACTAAATATGAACGTGTCTTTTGTGTCAAAAAACAACTTAAAGAATCTCTTAGGGAATCCCAAAGATAAACCGGAGATGATAAAAAGGTCTCGAATATACCAAATCGCATGCAATGATTGTGAGAAAGTTTATATTGGACAAACAAAAAGGAGTATCGAAACGAGGTTCAAAGAACATATTAGTCACTATCGTTTCGACAAACCAGAACTATCAAACGTAGCAGAGCATATGGTAAAATCCGGACATAAGATTGATTTAAAAAATCTGACACTACTTAAAAACGTAAACTCGTATAGAGAATTAGACGCGTACGAAACGATATGTATGAAAAATAATGGAAACTTACTGAACAGAGAACCACCTCCAATTGCACACTCGAGTTTGATTGATTTATTACCATAGGCCCTGTTAAAGATACAGTTCGCTTTCGGTCCATCCTTTCCCGAAAAAGGCATTAGACCACCGAGTAGATTGTAAATAATCATATGTTTTAGAAATTTTAGAGCCTGCGTAGAAAATAATTTGCATGTGTGATACAGTTTTTAATTAATTAATTAATAAATTTGTGTGAGTGGAGTTTACTGCTATACCTGTGCATCGGGAAGTAATTATCGAAACTAATACGCATGTATTGGCATCAAATACGGTCCTTGTGACAGTGGGAGGTTACCACTACCTGTATTATCTACCCTGTTTGGGATATAGTACGAATATTTCGACGAATATAAGCGATAGGGTTTAGATCTTTTTGGTATCAGTGTCCCTTTATACGCGCACCAAAAGCTTGAATTATATTGCCCAACTACAGTATATTTTCTGATTATTTTTACGATGATTTAAAAAGTATTTCCTTGTCTTTTGTAAAAAAGGAGGATACCTGTTTAGTATTTGCTATTACAAGAAAATATCAAATAAAAACGAGCTCGACATTTCTCTTTGTGCCTGCAGGGACTTTATCAACTTGCCGAACTTCCAGTTTACTAAATGGCGAAGTAGGCGTATTATACGGTTGGCCGTTTGGGAAATCAGTGGAAAATCGTTCGTATTACTCCTCTATAGATTAGCTAACTTATAGTAATCAATCTTTAAGTTTTATGTTGAGATGTCTTATGGTTTCTGTTAACGGTGCTGTTCTCGTTATATATTTTAAGAAATAATCCTTTATTAATGCAAAAAATACGGTTCATACGACTCTAGAAACGATATATTACCAATTGTGATTTGTGTGGGGTGGAGTTTATTGCGGTACCTGTGAATTATACAACTACACCGTCCTTGCAATCGTTGCAATATTAAACTATTTTGATGTATACACATAAAAAAATACAGTAAATTACTTTTACATTTCTTTGCATTGGACATTTCGTCCTTTCTTATCGTTACCATCGCAATATAATACGCCTTTTTAAAAAAGCTTTCACCATATCAAAAATCGCAGGATTTAACATATAAAAGTATTAAACAGACACTTCCTTTCTACATACATAATACATATTTTTTCAAACGTATACTGTCGACTTTGTTCGCTTGTAAATCAGCATTAACCCGACTTTGGTTTTATAAATGCAAAAGCAGCGGCCTATTGCGAAAAGTCGAAACATCCAACTTTCTTTGTGAATATTTGATAGCGCTTCGCTTTCATAACCTCAATACTGAATACGGTGGGGTCGCCTGTATAGCGGATACCTTTTTTTATGCAGGGCGATGCTTTTGTATTAGCATACTGTTTTTGCTTTTCGAGGAATATTTGGCGAGTTAGTAATGGCATTTAGATGATGAAGTTCTCACTGTGCCACGCATTTTAAATTTAGGTTTCTCTTCGTCTAAATTTATATAAACCCAGGCTCAGTGTGCTTTGCATTCAAATTTATATTAACCTATAAAACTAATGTGGTAATAAAACGTTGATTATAAACTCATTCTTTTATTAAAAAGGTGCACTATTTTGTAAAGAAAATTTGTTTGGATTAAATGAAATGCCAAATATGTATATATATGTCAATAATAACCTGAAATTTAAAATAACAAGTTCAAACCCTACCATTCCAAAAATGTATTGTCTTCCAAAAATTCACAAACCAGATAATTCCATGAGACCTATAGTATCCGGCATTGATTCTCCAACATACAAATTGTCCAAATGGCTAGTGAATGAATATAAGAACTTGCCCCATAAAGTAGATAACCTATGTGTAGAAAACTCCGTAGATTTTGTAAATAAAATTGAAAAGACTGAATTAAAAGATGGGGAAATACTTGTATTATTCGACGTTTGTTCACTTTTCCCAAGCGTACCAATTCCAGAAACTCTGGAGTATTTGGTTGAATTTTTGAAATTAAATAACGTAGATGACGTGAAAACCGCGGAATATAAAAGGTTAACTAAATTATGCATGTCACAAAATTGTTTTCAAATAGGCGGAAAATAGTTCGAACAGGTGGAAGGCACGGCGATGGGTAATCCTTTATCTCCTTTTATTGCGAACCTTTTCATGAGCAAATTTGAGACGAACCTGAAAAAAGAAACCAAATATTTCCCGAGAATTTGGCTTAGGTACGTAGATGATATTTTTGCTGTGTTTGATACCAACAAAGGAAACATACAAGATTTTCTAGCAGAACTGAACTCAAAATTTACCACGATCAAGTTTACTATTGAAGAAGAAGAAAACAATCGCCTTCCGTTTTAGATATTCTAGTCATACGCAACAACAATAAATTAGAAATAGACATCTACAGAAAAGAAACTAATTCCAACAGATTCATCACGTTTGATTCGCACCATTGCGAACAACAAAAAATGTCCGCGATTAGTTTTCTGGTCAATAGACTCGTCAGATTTCCGCTAAACAAGAGCAGGTATGACAAAGAATTAAAGTATATCGAGGATGTAGCGAGGTACAATGGTTTCTCTTCTATGGATGTCGACCGTATTTTAAGGAAGGTCGAATACAAACAACACATCAGAAATTTCAACACCTTGACATCAACAAACACCGGTAATAAGAAATTTATAACTCTTCCTTTTCACCCACCAATAAAAGGGTTGAGTAAAATTTTCCGACAACTAAATATGAACGTGTCTTTTGTGTCAAAAACAACTTAAAGAATCTCTTAGGGAATCCCAAAGATAAACCGGAGATGATAAAAAGATCTGAAATATACCAAATCGCATGCAATGATTGTGAGAAAGTTTATATTGGACAAACAAAAAGGAGTATCGAAACGAGAGAAATTTTTGCGTCGATATGTGACAATGGATGAAACATGGATCCATCACTTCACTCCGGAATCAAAACGATCGTCATCTGAGTGGACAGCAACTGGTGAACCTCGTCCAAAGCGCCCGAAAGCACAACAATCGGCTGGAAAGGTTATGGCCTCCGTATTTTGGGATGTGCGTGGTGTGATATTCATCAACTATCTTGAGAGAGGAAATACCATCAACAGTGAATATTATATAGCGTTATTGGAGCGTTTGAAGGCTGAAATTGCAAAGAAACGACCGCATATGGCAAAGAAAAAAATGTTGTTTCATCAAGACAATGCACCGTGTCACAAGTCAATCAAAACAATGGCAAAACTACCTGAATTGAACTTCGAATTGCTCCCACATCCACCGTATTCGCCATATTTGGCTCCCAGCGACTACTGTCTGTTCGCAGACCACAAAAAAATGCTCGCCGGTAAGAAATTTCGCACGAATGAAGAGGTTATCGCTGAAACTGAGGCCTATTTTGAGGCAAAAGATAAATCGTTCTACAAAAGTGGTATTGAAATGTTAGAGCGGCACTGGAATGATTGCGTTGCTTTTGATGGAGATTACGTTGATGAATAAAGCTAATTTTGAACCAAAAGAACCGTGTTTTCTTTGTTAGGCCCGGGACTTTTCAGCCCATGTGTTACATACCTGCAGTTTACCATCCCTTTTGACGATATGTAGACCGCGGGTGCATTACACATAGCTGAATTCTTTTTCCGTTCTCCTTTTTTCTTAACCACTGGTGAACTATTTGTTTTTAAGTTAAATTAAAGCAATTGTAATTTGATATACCTCAATTTTATGTTACTTATACGTAACTTGTTTTTATATGTGTACATTAATTATTTAATTTCTGCCTTATAATTGGATATTTGTATCTGTTGGGCAATAAAATATTATTATTATTATTATTATTACGATTTCGTTTGGGCCTAGAGAATACACTTTTTGATGAAATTATACCGTTCTGCAGCACAACCAATTTCAAACCATTCAGAAATCGTCTAGCATCCTTATTATTGGCTCTGGTTAACTGCGTTTCTAAATAGAATAAACCAGTATTATTAGTCAATTACATTACCTCAGTACGTTAGTGAATCTGACCTATACACCCTCTAGACTCGTACACACTACCTGTATAAATGTATTTAATTAAACGCCCCAAAACCTATCCGAAATAACCGCTTTCGCTCAGGCGGAAATGAAATCTTCATCCCTCGGCGATGTGACAGCGCCACTTACGAAGGTAGACGTTTTTTCTCACTCGACTTGACGCTCGACGTTCGCTGAAATCTCGGCGGACAGGTACGGTAGGCGGACGCTCATCGGGGTACATGTAGGTGGTCTGCTTTCCTTTCTTCTTCTCTATTCCGTTCCTTCTTTTTTTGTTCTCATTCGCCCGCCGCAAATCCGATTAATTAATTCGAGCCACGTCATTCGCGCGTTATCAGCGAGTATTGGTCCGGACCGCTGACGAACGCGCGGCAAACGTGTTATAACCCGACGACAGTTGATTAAACGTATCACTCATCGCGTATTGTGTGTTCGTTTCCTACTTTTCTTCTAAACGATTTCGGACAGCTCCGGTCGGCTTTTGCTAATACCCGTAGGGATTTTTTTTCCTGCGGTTTCTGGGGAATTTCATTTTCTTGGAGAATTTGATGGAGATGCTGCGTTTTGTCGTTTATTGAATTCTCTACTTTTGTTTCGTATAATATTTTGCCTTTCTTTTTCCTTAAAAATGCTTTCATAAATTATGTAAGATGTGTGGCAGAGTTGCCCTTGGGGGAATTAGTGACAGCTACATCACTAACGCAAACATTCTATTGGACAATTCAATGAGGATTACTTTCTTTAGAAAGCTATTGAGTGCTTCGGATTGATTATTAAAACGACAAAATTGTACATTACATGAAAAGGTGCTGAATATAAGGATGAGAAAATCGACATATGGTTTTCTCAATGTGCTATTTTATTTCTTAAGTAATTCTTTGGAATTTTCTATTTTGTGTCTTTTTGATTTACTTTAGATAAAAAAAATCATTTCATCAACATGTAAAATTTATAAACAGCATTAGGATATTTAAAGATACATTTTGGACAGTTAGAAACAGTTTTGTGTTTTTTATCTTTAATTTTTATGAAAATACAAATCAATACCCGATTTCGTGTTTGATCAATTGTTAGCATTCCATCTTGCACTCTTCATTTTTATATCTAATTCTTTTGTCAATCTGTTGTACCCCACATTATATAATAACACATGGGCTGAAATGTCCCGGGCCTAACAAAGAAAACACGTTTTTTTTGGTTCAAAATTAGCTTTATTCATCAACGTAATCTCCATCAATTCAGCGACGCTCTAACATTTCAATACCACTTTTGTAGAACGATTTATCTTTTGCCTCAATATAGGCCTCAGTTTCAGCGATAACCTCCTCATTCGTGCGGAATGTCTTACCGGCGAGCATTTTTTTGAGGTCTGCGAACAGCCAGTAGGCGCTGGGAGCCAAATCTGGCGAATACGGTGAATGTGGGAGCAATTCGAAGTTCAATTCATGTAGTATTGCCATTGTTTTGATTGACTTGTGACACGGTGCGTTGTCTTCATGAAACAACATTTTTTTCTTTGCCATACGCGGTCGTTTCTTTGCATTTTCGGCCTTCAAACGCTCCAATAACGCTATATAATATTCACTGTTGATGGTATTTCCTTTCTCAAGATAGTCGATGAATATTACACCACGCACATCCCAAAATACCGAGGCCATAACCTTTCCAGCTGATTGTTGTGCTTTCGGGCGCTTTGGACGAGGTTCAGCAGTTGCTGTCCACTCAGATGACGATCGTTTTGATTCCGGAGTGAAGTGATGGATCCGTGTTTCATCCATTGTCACATATCGACGTAAAAATTCCGGTTTGTTACGTTTAAACATGGCCAAACACTGCTCAGAATCATCAACACGTTCTTGTTTTTGGTCAACAGCGAGCAAACGCGGCACCCACTTTGAACAGAGCTTTCTCATAGTCAAACGCTCATGCAATATAAAGCTAATACGTTCTTTTGATATCTTTACGATGTCAACTACCTCACGCAACTTCACTTTTCGATCATTCAAAACGATTTTGTGGATTTTTTCGATGTTTTCTGGTGTTACCGCCTCATTTGGATGTCCACTGTGTGCACAAACTAATGAATAGAATATCATGAAATTTTAACAGCTGTCTTTTAAAGGTTAGTACTAAGTGAGAGAAAGGTGACTGCAATAAAACTAGCGTCATCTATGTGTTAGGTCCGGGACTTTTCAGCCCATGTGTTATATAATAAGCCAATTTCTTCCAAAATGTCCCTGATACGTACTCGTCGGTTTTGCAGTACGATATCATGAATCTTTTTAATGCTTTTGTCTGTTGTTACTGTTATGGGAAGTTTTCTTTCAAGAAGGCAGTGCGAGGAGACAAAAAACGCTAACACCCGGATATGTTAGCGTTTCTTGTCTCCTCACATTCCTTTTTTCATAAATGCTTTCACCAATATATGAGCTATATGTAGCAGCATTATTATGTTAGGTATCCTTCTCTAGGTATTTTAGGTGTGTTTTTAATTCGTCGTGCTAAGCCTGAGGACTGATTCACATGTGTAATTACCCAATGCACTGTTGGTGCGCTCCTTCTCTGATTTAGCAATTCATATGTTGTTCGGAAGAAGGGTTGGGAAACTATAGCGGCTTGTTTTCATTGTAGTTAGCGCCAAGAATATTCACTTGAGCTGTTAGTTTAGATATGGTGATAGCAGTAGAGAGGGAATTGCGATGTGTTGAGTAAAAAATTGCTGGAAATCACAATGATGACGTAGGATCGGTAGAAACATGTCCGTGTGCTAGGGTTTTTTGTGTCCTCAAATTGGCTTTCTCGTAAATGATTTCACCAATACCACGAGTAGCTATATTTAGCAGCATTATAACGTTAGGTTTTGTTTCCTAAGCATTTTAGATGTGTTTTTAGAGGCGTTGTAACTTGTTTTTTTGTCATGCAAATAAGATTAAAATCCGCCAGGACTGTTTTTTATCTGAAAAGAAATATCTTGTTCTATTTTGTGTTCCATGTGACTTTAACAAATTATAGTCTAGTAATTCTGTAATACTAAAATGTAGAAAACCTAATAGAAAGATATTTAGATTATAATTTCTAATGTGTATAAATATTTGCGATGTGTTGGCCAATCCAAAAAGCTAAGGGTGTGGTTTTGGTGATAGGGGCAAATTTTGCAATTTAATTTTTTCTGCATAGTATAAATAAAATGACATAATAATGAATTCTTTTGTAAAATGAATGTCTATTATACTACATATATCTCCTAGTTTTAATATATATATATTACAATTGTTCGATATTAAATTCTACTTTTGAAAGCTCACATCTCAGAACCGCTCTCTGTAAATAACAATATACAATCCCTCGAGTCATCAACACTTTCGAAAACAAAAAGTAGTTATTTCAAAGGCGCTAGCGACAAAAGTACCCCAGCGTGCGTTCCCTTTTACTTTACCGGTCTCCCAACCTTAAATCGAGTTCTAAAGCGGACCGTGACAGAGGCGTCCCTCCCGAGAGAGACGCGCTTTCTGGAATTAATAAAATCGTAAATACAAATGAATAAAGTCCTTTTTTTTCTCCACGGCGCTCGCGTCGCTGTTCCAACGACGTTTTCTCTCCCCCTTTGTCTACGTTTCGCTTTGATTCCGTCGAAGAAGATGTTTTATATCTGGTAATTAATGAATTGAAAGCTCTTTGTTTTAGGAGGCTTTCGGAAGAGTTACGCGGAAGCCGTTTCTCGTTTCGAAACCGCCCGAATTGTTTTTAATTACGGGATTGGGTGCGTCGTATTATTTCTGATCGATTGTCACTTTTACGGTGCTCCTTTTCGAGTTTAAAAGAATTGCTTCTTCGGAGTTTTTTTTGTAATTATCGGATGTTCGTTTATTTATTGCGATTTTAATTGATTAGGGAATATTAAGTCTTTTTTCTTAGAAGGAAATAGCGCCACGCCTGAGAGATTAGATTTTGATGCAATTTTACGCGTTGAGACAAGGGTGGTACATCTTTTTTTAGGTGCCCAATTGTCCAAATTTTGCTTCTAGACTTTTAAGGTTTACACGTTTAAAAAACAATTGAGTACCTCTGGAACTATAGCAGATATAAATGATGATGTTTGGATAAATTTCGAACTGTATTACATGCTTTAAAAGTATAAGTTTTGAAAAAAAGAATGGAGCTGAGGAGACTTACATTCCTAATTTATCTGTTTTAAATATTGAGAAATGTTATTGAAAGTTTTGATTGGTAAAATGGAGGTACAGCAACAACCAATTTGGAAAAAATGGAAAATCGGAACTTCGCATAACCGTAGAAGATTATCCCAATTTTCTGGATTGAAAAGACCTTTATGAAGTTTATAAAGTTTTAAAGACACAAAATATTAAAGTTGCTGGTTTTATAGAACCTATAGACCTCATTAAAATAGCGTTAGTGTTTTTGCTGGTTCAATATAGTTCTTTTTCGAAAAATTTAGTTCTTCCTGTAATATGTTTGAGATTACTGGTTATTTATTGTTATACGCTAAAGAAATTTTCGTTTTGTAGAACTTGAGACTACTACTGTAATCATCTAGTAGGCCAGATATAAATTGAATAAATATAAATTTAATAGAAAAATAATTACTTTCGCGATACCCTCAATAGAAACTTAGAACGTATGATATAGTAACTTCACCGTGGTGTATCTCAAAAACTAGAGCTGCTAGGACAAAATGACAGTTATTTGTGGAATCAGCACATCATATTATACAGGCACCACGACAAAAAATTATTTTGTTGGGCTATCTCATTTGGAACTGAATTATTATTTTCTAAACTTTTACAATTTTTCTATATTTCTCGCTGATATTGAAATGAATATGTAGGCTTCCACGGCCAGAGTAATAAGTAAGTAACTGTTTCCGGAATTAGATCATGTCAGAACGAAAAAGGCGATCTAAAAGAGGAAAAACAAAGAAATAAAAGGAAAGTAAAAAGAAAGCACGAAGAGAAAAATGTGATGATTTTTCTACTATAGAGATTGGGATTCTTCGCGATGACCGAAGTTTCTTCAAATAGGATATTGTGATCCATTTCAAGACCATGTTAGACTACCACAGATGATGATACGTGCCCGGAGTTAAGACAAAGCTTGTGCTCTTTAATGCGGGTTTCGATTGAACGACCTGTCTCACCTATATATGTATATATATACTAAACTGTAAGAATAGGGGATTTGGTAGACACCTTTAGAGGATGGGATCTGAACTTGATCCTTACCAGAAGGAAGAACGTTGGCAATTTTCGAAGGAGACTTAAATACTAGTTTGATGTTTCGTTTTTGAAAAATTCTGCGGATACGTTCGGCAACACCGTGGATGAAAGGAAGATATGCCGTACCTTCAGAGTTTTTGGAATCTTGTTGTCTGTTTGCATGGGATTATTTTGGAGCGATGATTTAACGCGCTGTAGTTCTTTCGACAGATTTTCCGATTCATGACGTACTAGAGAATTTACCACGCTTAATGGTGGTGGGGAATCGACATGTGGATATAAGCTGAATGATCTATACGACCATTCCGTTTTCGTGGCACTAGGATATCGGGAAAAGAAATTACACCGTTCTTTTCAACTTCCATGGTGAATTTGATGTCTGGATGTTGGTTATTTAGATGACCAAAGAAATTCTTTAAAGTATCTGCACCATGAGACCAACCGATGAAGGTATCGTCCATATACCGAAACCAAGTTTTCGATTTTTTCACTTTTTCTTTTATTTCTTTGCTTTTCTTTTTTTATTTGTCTTTCGTCTTATACCTCATCATAACGCGGTCCAATTATAGAAACAGTTCGTTTATTTTTCTCTGATATTGTTTGCTTCGCGCCTTTATAATATTTTGTTGTTATTGTTGTTGGAGGTAAAATGCCTCTAATTTTCAATTTCAATTTTCAAACTATGCAGTTTTCTTCTTGTGGCATATGAGTAAAAGCCAAATGGATTCATTGGAACTCTTCGATAAATCAATAAAACATGCTTATACTGCAAGAACCGCATTTTTGGATTTCGTCCGTGAGTGTAGAATAAAAATGTAATTGTTTCCTATTAAATTAACTCCAACTATCTATCGGGAAGCTTCGAAAAGAAGATTTACGAACTACCTTCGCGAGGAGGTTAGATATTCCGGAACGCGAAGGTTTTAAAGGATAAGAAGGAATGATAATTCAAGGTTCGCTAACAATAAAAGTGGAATTTTTCAAGCGAACGATTTTGAAACTCGAATCTAGGATATTTGAATTTTATGTAAATTTCGTGGTTCGGATCTGAATTAAAGCTGGATATTGCCGAGCGGTTTCGGTTCATAAATTACACGCGCTTACGAAAAGGAAGAGGGCCTTTGGCGTCCTCGGCCCGTCTCATATGCATGCATGGGCCTCCCGTACACCGCCGCAGATAACTTTAATCACGAGAGTTGCGAGGAAAATTGAGGTTAGCGGTTTCGAATGGAATACGGATAAGCTTTGCGATTTAGAAGGTGGGTACCTTATGCGTTAATATACAGGAAATCATAAACGTGATTAAACAACTATATAAAAATAACAAAAGCAGAGCGAAAGTCGGATGAATTAATTGTAAATTGAGGATTGCGACAGGGCTACCAACGTTATTTGAAATATATGTGAAGACGGACCAGGGCAGACTACCACAGAAGGTTTGGAAATGGAAGCTTGCCAATAGAAGGAAAAAAGAAAGACCAAGAAGGAGTTGGGAAAAAGAAATTAAGGAATCTATGCAGAAGAGGGAATTCGGGGAAGACGGTTTTAGGGATAGAGCTCCTTGTAATTATAGATTACATTAGGCAACAATGAAATTGTTTCTCAGGTAATAGTACCAAATCCTAGTTGAATGTAACGAACCGTCCCCGCATGTAAAGAAGTTACTGTATCATTTGCCATAAGTTTCTATTGATGGTATCCTGAAAGTGATTACGTATCACCAAGCAGTATTTGTATTAAATTTATATCTGGCCTACTAGATGATTACAGCAGTACTCTCAAGTTCTACAAAGCGAAAATTTCTTTGGCGTATCACAATAAATAACCAGTAACAGTAACAGTCAAACACCTAACAGTAAGAACTAAATTTTTCGAAAAAGAACTAGATTGAACCAGTAAAAACACCAACGCTATTTTATTATTTAATTATAATTTCGCCGTTATTTATTAGTAGAACAGACGCGTTCTAACTTTTACAACCTCCTAAATAGGGCAGAAAGAGCGGATTTCGAAAACTAGATCTGATAGAAGGACTAACACATGGGCTGAAAAGTCCCGGGCCTAACACATAGATGACGATCACCCTTCTCTCAGTTAGTACTAACCTTCAAAAGACAGCTGTTAAAATTTCATGATATTCTATTCATTAGTTTGTGAGTTATTGTGCTAAGAGTCACGCTGCTTTTATTATTATTATACAATTTCGTGTTTTAATTTTACACTGCTTCTTGATGGGAAAAAATACCGTTCAAGCGAAGCAATGGCTTAAAAAGTGTTATGGGGACTCCGCTCCATCAGAAACAACAATAAAACGTTAGTTTGCTGTCTTCAAACGTGGTCGTAGAGACACCGATGATGCAGAACGCAGTGGACGTCCAAATGAGGCGGTAACACCAGAAAACATCAAAAAAATACACAAAATCGTTTTGAATGATCGAAAAGTGAAGTTGCGTGAGTTAGCTGACATAGTAAAGATATCAAAAGAACGTATTGGCTTTATATTGCATGAGTATTTCACTATGAGACAGCTTTGTTCAGAGTGGGTGCCGCGTTTGCTCACTGTTGACCAAAAACAAGAACGTGTTGATGATTCTGAGCAGTGTTTGGCCATGTTTACACGTAACAAACCGGAATTTTTGCGTCGATATGTGACAATGGATGAAACATGGATCCATCACTTCATTTCGGAATCAAAACGATCGTCATCTGAGTGGACAGCAACTGGTGAACCTCGTCCAAAGCACCCGAAAGCACAACAATCGGCTGGAAAGGTTATGGCCTCGGTATTTTGGGATGTGCGTGGTGTAATATTCATCGACTATCTTGAGAAAGGAAATACCATCAACAGTGAATATTATATAGCGTTATTGGAGCATTTGAAGGCCGATATTGCAAAGAAACGACTACATATGGTAAAGAGAAAAATGTTTGTTTCATCAAGACGACGCACCTTATCACAAGTCAATCAAAACAATGGCAAAACTACATGAATTGAACTTCGAATTGCTCCCACATCCACCGTATTCGCCAGATTTGGCTCCCAGCGACTACTGGCTGTTCCCAGAACTCAAAGAAATGCTCGCCGGTAAGAAATTTCGCACGAATGAAGAGGTTATCGCTGAAACTGAGGCCAATTTTAAGGCAAAAGATAAATCGTTTTACAAAAGTGGTATTGAAATGTTAGAGCGGCGCTGGAATGATTGCGTTGCTCTTGATGGAGATTACGTTGATGAATAAAGCTAATTTTGAACCAAAAAACCGTGTTTTCAGCCCATGTGTTAGTACGGATTCTCTAAGATAGAAGAAGAGGTATAGTACTTATCCACCACATTTGAAAGTGAGTACACAATCTCACTACCAATTTGAGATGCAATATTTTATGTTTCTACTTTTCACTCCGTTATACCAAGTAAACAGTATAGTTGTCTACCATATTATTCCTTGGTTTTGCGCTTATATGCACTTATTAGTACGAAATTGATTCGGTTTTATGGTTTTTCGATTCAAAACATATAACACCGCCTATTTTGCGGTTACGTCGAGGTAACACCCGCCTGTCAGCTAACGATCCATCATTTACCTAGCAAAATGTTATCCGACCGCACAGTATGCATTCTCCCGCCGCCTAGCTACGCTAGCGCTAGCTAGACGCATCTATTTTGCATAACAAAGACGCGCACCGCATCGTACAGACGCTTAACGAGCCTTTCTACGACGACTGTTGTCTTGTTTAGGTCTCGTAGAGTTTGTCTGCATCGCGCGAACTTCGAACGGTCTCATGGGAGTAGTGCAAACGACTAATTTTGCCCCCCAAACTTCGAGCTAAACCGAACTTTTTACGTCGAATCGTCGTTGCAGTTTTGCGACGATAAAGCGCTAAGCTTATTATATTCGCGTCTCGCATAGAGATGGCCTCGTTAACGCTCTCGAAAATGCATGTTTTAGGAAGGCGGCGGTGAAAATGTGGAATCTGAATACGGTACTAGACGTCCGGGAGGATTTTGCTGTACGAGGCGGTTTCGTTTTTTGGGGATAAGACTATGAAAATTTGCGGGAATTGTACGGAACCGTTAAGAAACGACTCGTGTAATACATAATGGGTTTTTATCGAGTGTACAGCTTGTTATTAGAGCAGTGAGTTATGTTATTTAGAGGTCCGGCGTAAATGTGGCGACGAAATCATTGTAGTTTATTTCGAACAATAGTAAGTGGATAATTGACAGGGAAGAAAACTTAAAAGAAAATTACTGCAACTGTACCATTTATATTTTAATACGGAACATCTAATTTGTACTTCATCTTTAGAGAATGGTTATGAAAAAGGAAGATAGTATGTTGGGGTTTTGGACCTCAAACGATGTCTGGTAACAAACTCCAATTTACATTCTAGAAAACTTGTACTTATATGTATTCTTACGAAAAAATAAAATAATTCAATCTTTCTGGGCAGTCAGTAACAGCTGCACATATGCTGTCTGATCGAAAATTTGCTGCTGTTTTCACCAAAAACTTCTCTAGAGACTCCATATCTTATAATCTAATGTATTAAGGCCCAAGCTAGACAAAGGTAAATCTTTCTTACTATTAAAGATTGAATGCTGTCTTCCGACCATTTCTGAATGTACGTTGCTTTATAGCCTGGTGTCGAATACTTCTGAAAGCTCCAGTGTTGATTTTGAAATAGAATTGTTTTTCGCAGTTTCTAAAACAGTTTCTTGTTACAGTTTAATTTTAATGCATTTTTCATAAAAGTATATCTAAATTATCCCAACGGTAGTCTGTTTGAACTCCTCCAATGAATTCTTTTGCTTCTTTCGAACTTGTGGTTCATTTTTTGCCAGTGCTTTGTATCGGTGTCCCTAGATAATGAAACGCGAATTTCTTCAATCTGTATACTTAGACGTTCTTCACCGGTAGTCATAACTTTTGTCTTATTTTTATTTATGTTCATGTCTTTCTTCTTAAGTGTTTCATTCCATATATCTACACTACCGCTCAAAAGTGTTTAGGCACCCCTGTTTTCATGTATTATTCATATAGTATTATGTCTACCAAAAAAAAACATTATAATAAAATGAAATACGTATTTAAAATGTAGTTCAGTAAGATAAACACCCATTATATCGCATAAGGTTTACTATCATTTACCTGCACTTGGTCGGATTACCATAAACTGTTTATTGCGGTGCAATTACAATAACAATCCCTCTGAATTTACTGGGTAAATTTAGTCATCTGTTAGATTTTAGGTAATAATGTTTAAATTACCTTCCTAGAAGATTATAGTGAAATCTTTAACCTATGATCAGTTGCAGTGTGGTATTTACGCTATTCACGTCGTGAGCGAAATATCGTGTGACAATTTTTTAAAATGCCTCCGCGAAGAAAATTAGTACGGAAACACGTGCGCTTATAATAGCTTACCATAAAAGTGGCATAAGTAATCGACAAATTGCCAAAAAAATGAAAATACACCACGCTACGGTTGACTAAAACGTAAAAAAATATCGGGAAACTGGCAGTTTTCTTAATAAAAGACGGAGTGGAAGGCCAAAAGCGATAACATTGCAGATGATCGCAGAATAGTGGTTACCAGCAAGATAAATAGACGCAAAACAGCCCCGGAAATCACCGCAGAATTAAATTGGCCAAAAGCTAGTCAGTATTTCTACAGTCAAACGTCCTGTTCCTGTAAATAATATGAATTTCTTTCGTCTGCATTGAGCTTTGTTTTACTATATCGTCCATGAATACAGTGAACAGTACGGGACTTAATCCTCTACACTGCCTTAACCCATCTTGAGTTACAAATCCTTCGAATCTCATGTTATGTCTGATTATATAATTTATGTTGTTCTTATACAGCCTTTGGCTATTTCGAATATTTTTTTCCGATTTGTTCGAGACTTTTCCATGTTTTATATTAGATTGAAAGAGAAGTAATGTACCGATGGAAAGAATATTTTGAGGAACTACTCTACAGCAAAGGAAATAACGTAATGAAACTGTTATAGAAAGCAAAAATCTCTCGGATATCCTCGACATTACGTAAATATGCGAAAATATATCATAAAACTGGGAAGTAGCACTAATAACACCAGTCTACAAAAAAAAAAGAAATTATGAAGGCTGTAATAACTATAGAGGCATAACGTGATTGAGCACAGTTGTAAAGATATATGAACAGCTAATTAACAACAGGCTAGACCGCTAATTCAACCATCGTTATCGGAATCTCAAAGTGATTCAGATCTGGAAGAAGTACGCGAGGTGATGTATTTACGTTAAAACAAATAGTTGACAAAAGATTGCAACAAGGGAAAAAAACACATATTTCACATTTATTGAATAGGGAAAAGCTTTTGAATGAGTGCCAAGATTTTGTTAAGCTTTTCTTTTGTTGTTAAAAACTCCCTTTCTCTGTACTTACCATAAGCATACCACTGAAGTGTATTTTGTTTTTGGCTTTTTATTGAGAGGATTTCGTCGAATTCTCTGCTGACCTGCTTTCACAGTATTTTTAACAAGAACAACCCGTAGGCAATCAGATTTTCGACGATCACAAACATTTTAAGATTCAGTAAAATGATTTATGGTACGATAAACAAACTGCTATTACCAACTGGCTGTAAAGTTTTAAATATTTCTCTAACCTGAATTTCCACTTTATTAAAAATAATAACAGCAGTTCGATTTTGTTTTTTTACACCACTCCAACAGAATGTCGAGTTCATTTACTAAATTTAGAAAACGCAGTAAACCGTAAAAAGAAACTGTTGATTTGACAATTTGTATTGTAACAAAATCAGCCATGACCAACCGATATTTCAACCTAAATTTTTGCAACAGTACTTACGCCTAGATTAGGTGTAGTGATGTCAGTATTAAATTTTTATGATTTCAAGAAGCAATTTCATATATTTTTTCTAAGAATTTTTATCAAATAAATTTATTTTCTTTTTTTTCTTTGCAATATACGACCTTAGCATTTATGAATTTTTTATGAAATTTATGTCGGAAAATAATTTTTCTCGTGTTCCATATGCATATTTCACATTTTCCAAAGCTAAAAATCGACGAAATTTCATTTTTTATCGCATATAAAAAGTGGCAGCCAATTCAGTCAACGTGCATTTAATGACACAGAATAGACGAGGAAAATAATAAGAGGAACTTTAAAAGTAACGTATTAAATCCGAAAGAAATGATACAAAATTATTACGTATAATTAAAATTTATAACAATTAAACCTTTTATTCACTAAAGTTCTTCATAAACCGTCGCTAATCTCACTAGTTTTTTTCCTAATGTAGGAAGTACACTACAATCCCAACAATTTCACTAAGAATACAATTAATCTCACATAAAAACGCGATTTATATCCGGTAGAAATGGCGTTTCTCAAGAGCTTATCGCGCAGGAATAAAAGAATTTATTCCCCGGCAGTTTGTAACCTCAAATGTACCGTATAATAATGCAATGATAGATACCGATTTTATTTCACGCGCTAGGAATCAGCTGGAACTGAAGTACGAAAATCCAGCAGTAAAACCGAGAATTGTTTACGACTTTTACGTGAAATTCGTACAGTTTAGTCGTTCGCTGCCTATTACAGATCTATTGCATATTATTGAGAACGCGTCATTTGTTAAAAGTAACAGGGTTTTGATGGAATTTGGCACTTAGGTGACGATTGATGTAGATACACTATCGAGTTTGGGATCTTGGATTGTTTTCGAGACTATTTAGGAACGTTAAATTAATGTAAAGATAAAACATGAAACAAGAAGACTGTGCACAAATTGTTTTTTTTTCTATTTTTTGAAAATGGATTAGTACTACACCTCGAACTAATATTTATATTAATCAACCGTTGGTATTAGTAACGATAAAATTTTCTTGCATTATCATTGGTAATACCAAAAGAGGTTTAATATTAATATTAGTTCACAACATCAACTGTTAAGAACTTGCTTTTAATAATAATATAATGTCTGTGAGATACTAGGATATATCTACAGTTACCGTGACATCTAGGTATTAAAGACGATTTGAACTCACATTTAGTCTCGTGGTGTAATGGTAGCACAGTGCGCCGGTAATGCGGAGGTCATGGGTTCAAATCCTTCCGAGACTGGTATTTTTTCAGGTTCCTGTTCTGAGCCAGTTGTTTGGCTTCAATCCATCCCATACTTCTCTTTTCCAATGTTCTATACACCTGCTCCTTCCAGGTGTTTCGGGATCTACCTATTCTGTTTTTGCCCTCTGTTTTGGCTTCAAATATCCTCTTTGTGATTCGATCTTCTTCCATTCTATGTAGATGTCCAAGCCATCCCAGTTGTCTCTCTGCTCTGACCACTTCTACTGGTTTGATACCCAGACTATGATTGTCGTGTTTCTGATTCTGTCTCTTCTAGTTACTCCTTCTATTCTTCTTAGGAATCTCATTTCCATGGCCGTAACTCTGCTTTTGATTCTATTCGTGCTTATCCATGACTCACTACCATATGTTAATGTTGATCTGACCACTCTTTTATACACCTCTGTCTTTATTTTTTTTTTGTATTTCTTTTCTATCCAGAAACGAATTTCTCAATATGTTATACTCTCATTTACCTCTTTCTCTATTCTCCCATTGTCTTCAATGATTGTTCCTAAGTAGTTGTAACTTTAAACTAGTTAAAGTTACAGTAATTTAATTACGTTGGTTAATTACAAAAAAAAATCGTAATTTTATTAAGTACTACACCTCTCCTTCTATCTTGGAGGTTAAAACCAACATTTGCCAGAATGGATATGACCGAAAAAAATAGATCAATTAAGTTTCTGCAGACTCCAAAACTTGAATATTTTATCTTCATTAAACGCCAAAGGTGAGATTGTTCATCAAATTATTCCTGTGCGAATGCCCGCCCTTGAACTTCTAGGGTTTAAAGCGCTTTAGAGTCAGTTGAGGGGGTAGCGACCGTAGCAAACGGTTGCAGATCTAAAATAGTGCTGCGGTTACCGTCGGGGTTATCTGGATTCGTTCCGACGGAATACGTTTCCTACAGTTTTGTTTTTAAAAGGGAATACTTTGCTTAGCGTTCGGGCCGCAATGAAACCTCGAGCGCAGACCGCCGTAGTAACTTTTAAGATAAGAACGCTACAATACGTATCCGCAAGGATCGTAAAGCAACCGTAATATATCTCGCATTGTTTCCGTGTGGAAAGTATGCGCGTAATAAATGCTGAAAGGTACACGAGTTTGTACCGGTGCTTGTTCAGAAATTTATTTACAACGTCCTGCAAAGTACGTGTATAATGTGTGTCTATAAAGGAACGTAATACTTGCTTTGTGATGCTAGAGTTGCGAAAAGAACTTCTCTATTGATTTTCGATTGTTGTTTAGTCGCCGTTTAACTATTGAGAATGATCGGGCACTTTATTAGTATTGCTGTTTTATTTTTATTTGAAAGCAAAGACGTATTGAGTGTAGGCTTTCAGAACCGTAGACATGTTTTTCGGATTTTGTCGTGTATTCACTGTTCTTCAGAAAGTCTCTAAAGACTATTGTTATACCTAACACATGGGCTGAAAAGTCCCGAGCCTAACACATAGACGACGCTAGTTTTATTGCAGTCACCTTTCCCTCAGTTAGTACTAACCTTCAACAGACAGCTGTTAAAATTTCATGATATTCTGTTCACTAGTTTGTGAGTTATTGTGCTAAGAGTCACGCTACTTTTGTTATTTTCAAAACAACGGATCAAAAACAATTTCGTGTTTTAATTTTACACTGCTTCTTGCTGAGCAAAAATACCGTTCAAGCGAAGCAATGCCTTGAAAAGTGTTATGGGGACTCCGCTCCATCAGAAACAACAATAAAACGTTGGTTTGCTGACTTCAAACGTGGTCGTAGAGACACCGATGATGCAGAACGCAGTAGACGTCCAAATGAGGCGGTAACACAAGAAAACAATAAAATCCACAAAATCGTTTTGAATGATCGAAAGGTGAAGTTGCGTGAGTTAGCTGACATCGTATAGATATCAAAAGAACGTATTGGCTTTATATTGCATGAGCGTTTGACTATGAGAAAGCTCTGTTCAAAGTGGGTGCCGCGTTTGCTCACTGTTGACCAAAAACAAGAACGTGTTGATGATTCTGAGCAGTGTTTGGCCATGTTTAAACGTAACAAACCGGAATTTTTGCGTCGATATGTGACAATGGATGAAACATGGATCCATCACTTCACTCCGGAATCAAAACGATCGTCATCTGAGTGGACAGCAACTGGTGAACCTCGTCCAAAGCACCCGAAAGCACAACAATCGGCTGGAAAGGTTATGGCCTCGGTATTTTGGGATGTGCGTGGTGTAATATTCATCGACTATCTTGAGAAAGGAAATACCATCAACAGTCAATATTATATAGCGTTATTGGAGCGTTTGAAGGCCGAAATTGCAAAGAAACGACCGCATATGGCAAAGAAAAAAATTTTGTTTCAACACACCGACAACGCACCGTGTCACAAGTCAATCAAAACAATGGCAAAACTACATGAATTGAACTTCGAATTGCTCCCACAACCACCGTATTCGCCAGATTTGGCTCCCAGCGACTACCGGCTGTTCGCAGACCTCAAAAAAACGCTCGCCGGTAAGAAATTTCGCACGAATGAAGAGGTTATCGCTGAAACTGAGGCCTATTTTGAGCGGCGCTGGAATGGTTGCGTTGCTCTTGATGGAAATTACGTTGATGAGTAAAGCTAATTTTGAACCAAAAAAACCGTGTTTTCTTTGTTAGTCCCGGGACTTTTCAGCCCATGTGTTATATGAATGTAATGCTAAAAATTCAAATTATAATTTGAACACATTGAAGTCTACACCCATATGTGGGAATTTGCATTCTCTTGAGATTTATATTTGCATTTTATGAATGTAAATTGGTGTTGCAAAATATGCGTAGGTGTAACACTTTTATGTTTGCTAATATTTTATTTAGTATAGAAAACCAAAGGCATGCGTTGCGCTTTTTTAATCTCTTTATTACTTCTTCCAGTTATTCTTCTGTGACCTTCTACTCTTCGTATATTCTGCTTGCAGTATCCCGACTTGTCGCTTGGGTTACGTATTTCTTATATTGTGCTATTCGACAAATCTTGGAACTATTCTTTCCTGCGTGTTATAATGATTTTTTCGCCTGTGTATCTTTGTGCCTTAATACTACTGAATCCAATTTTCTCCCATTTCTAATAATTTTAAGTTCTTTCAAAAACAGATTTTTTTTCCTTTTCCTTTTTCTAATTTTAGTTCAAATTTCTTCCATGATTTTTGTTTCGCTTCTATTACCATTTCATTAAAATTAACGTTAATGAGATTCAATATGGCCGACGATTCAATCAGCTGTTTTGGATTTTTGAAGGTTAAGAATAGTTTCATATCTTAGAAAGGCTGCTAGGAATATTTCGTATAAACGTCAGCAGTCTTATGTTCCATTCTTATTATTATAATTAATCTCTTGTCAATCGAATTATAGATCGGAAATGTTAAATTTAGCATATACGAGAGTTACTAGATTCTAAAAAGATTCCCACCAACCTTCATATTAATCCCATATTTTTTATTTTATTATTTTTTGACGTAATATTCGTTTCCCCTGACACAACACTATCCCCTCGTTGAAGCTATAAAAAACATTCCAATTATACGTTTTTTTATGTTTGTAAACCCGATATTGATGCATACTTGAATAAAATTACAAACGTATTTTTTTCAGGAATTATTTTTGTCCGAATTTAAATAAAACCTCATTTGTCAAAGAGGATTTACGATTTTATTCGGACTCATGCTAAGCGTGCGTACGTATCTACGTAATGTAGTAAAGGTTTAATTAGTTAATTTATTGATGATGCAGCGTCATTGGTGGTGTTTTCAAAATATCAAACGTAGACGCATACACGCGTTACGAATGAATGGAAGGGTGGGTTTGAGAACCCCCGGGGCCGCAACCCGATGATATGTCGGGGCTAATTTATTGAAATAGCAGTGTGCAGCGCTGCCACCAATATATAGATACTGTTTTCAATTGTGAGTTCTGCAAGATTATGTATTCATATCTATATATATACATATATAACGCCAACGCTGGGTTACAGTGGTGACCGTTTTCCGAGAATATTTAATGAATCGTATACAATTAATATAATGGACGGTATTGTGAACGTTTACGTATATATATTAATAAATTAAATGGCTGGTTATTCATATAGGAACAAACTCACGGAATAAACTGGCAACCGCATGCTAGTAAGGGGAAATTTATAGAAATAATTTAACTTTATCATAACGTCATAATTTGAGGCTAATGTATATTACGACATAAATTCGTACCCGGTAATTCCATATATTTTGCAATTAGCTGTTTGTAAAGTTGAATTTCAAATTGGAAAACGAATGTAAAGCTGAGGTAATTAACAAAATATGACTTGATGCTATCTAACTCCCGTTCAGATTAATATTTCTGCTGTAGCTACATACATTTGAAAATCATTTTAATACATAAATTATCCTTTTCTGAACGATAAATATTAAAATGAATCCTGTGTACATTACATGGAAATGTAATGCGAGTACTTTCGCAAAATCCAATATGGCTGTCACGTCGATCAGCTGTTTTTGAGTTTTCGATTATAACTTAATGGAATCTGAAAATTCAAATTTCAATGGAAACAGAGTTTAGTTTTGAATAAATAAGAAATAGAACATAATTTTAAGGCTAACCAAAGAGCAACTATATAAAAAAAAACGAGAAATTATAGTAGAAATGGAGGTGTGGGGTTCCTGCTTTCCCATTATATATTTTTTCGGAAAAAATGGAGAATTTATATCTGTTACGACTATCTTAATTAATTTGTTAATAATAACTACGTACTTTATTTTCTTTTAATATTAAAATTATCGATTTGATGTAAGTCAAAGGTTTCAAGATGGTTTGAAGTGCTTCTGATAGCATTTTAGAGTAATATAATTTTTTTTGATGTCTTAGATGTTAGGTACTATTTTTAATCTTGTGAAGCCTTTTATTCAAGTAATTATTAATAAACGTTGTTGGATAGCTATTTTTTAAAAGCAATCTTTTTATTTTCATAAAATTTTTGTGGAGATTTTCTTCTTTTGAGAAAACAAGATAGCCATCACCTAGATTATTCATAATGTAAACCTTTTATATTTTTCTGTTGGCTACTGAGTTAAAACTCAAGTATATTTCTGAGTGCATGTTTTAAAAAACCAATCTATCTAACAAAATGTCAGTGTTCCTTGTACTGGGTTTGAACCCCAGATCTTTTGTTTCTCAGGGTTGAGGTTTTCTATTACGAAAGGACAGAAACAACGGCAGTTCCAAAAGTTTGTAGATTTTGTGGCTGAAATCACTGTTAGGATACCACTATCTTTTCACGTTTGGAAAAAGAAAGAATTTCGGCGAATTTAGTGGCTATCCAACTAATTCCTACTGCCACTGAACTAGTTTTTCTGTTGTACTAGCTTATAAGTGGTACCGGGGCGTTATCATGATAATACAAAGTTTCTTTCTTCGGTGGGGTGGAATTTTTCTCCTTAGTTCAGCGTCGAATTGGTCCAATAAATCAGCATTGTACTATCCCGTGTTTGCCCTTCCCTTTTCCAAATACTCAATTAAAACTATATTGTATTTAGGAACGGAGAAATTTGTTTTGCCAACTGACCTTTGATTTCTAGCGCCTAATGGTGTAGCAGTCTCTCATCTACAGTCACATAATGCATTGAAAAGAGTAGTCATTAAGGATGCATGGTTTTTATAAACTGCATCCAACTGACAAACATATAAATATAAATTTGCTCAATTTCAACAGCATTCAACATAATGCTACTCGCTGAATCTTTCCGAAAATTTAACGGACACCGACTAAACAACAGCACCCACAGTTGATAATGCAGATTTTGACACAAAGCTCCATCTATCCCCAAACACTGGCATTTCGCATAACATCCTCGTATAAATCGTATATTACAATTTATGGCGCTCTCTAGACCGAGCGCTGCAATACGAAAAGCGAAGAACAAAGAATAGCTTCTGCTGAATTTTTTACTTCGCTCGCTTTATTATTTAGAAAGGACCTCGAAATTTGTACGATGTTCGTCTAGCTCTTGGCGCTGATGGAATTACTGCAGAAGCGCGCCGTTCGTCCACAGATCTTTTGTTAATTTTCATTCCGGGAAACGATAATTAGAAGGCCGAAAAGGTAAGATTTCTTGTTCTTTGCGGAACGAGCAGGTGTACATATTTAATGCTCGGAGAAGTAAAGGGCAAATTTATTAGGTTTAATAAATGATGAACGTAATTCAACTCAACTGGTGTTTTTGGTGGTATTGACTCTTGTATTGTTCTGGTACGTGTTTCCTTGTTTAACATTTAAACGGATACCGCACAAGCCTTACAATTAGTATTACCGTGAAATAATTTATTGCGTTTACATTTTGAAATAATAACCAAATATAGGTGTAGATGCGCTTATCATCAACAATCAAGCATATGTCTTATCGGATATTTGTTCATGAGACATAAAACAATTCTTTAGTGTCTTGAATGGTTGTAAAACTTGTTTGTGTGATGGTTGCTCCACAATTTCGTCGGAGGTTTCTTCATCTGTGATGCTTGATACACTCTTTAGAATGTCTTCGTCTGTCGGATAGTCAGTAGTTAAGAGGTTACTATCAATTTCAAGATAAGCGTCAAGAGATACATTCTCGACATTTAGCAACTCAACATAGTTTTCAAAATCTTGCCTTACTTCAACAGGAAATTCTTTATCTTCTGAATTTTGCAGTCGTTCTTTTAGTTGAGTAAGGGGAATTTCGTCTTCGTTACCAGAACCAGCCTTTTTAAAACAGTTTTGAATTTTTTTTTTGTTTAACATCCACATGCCATGTCATGGCAACCTCTCTCACACAGTCGAGAAGTGATATGCTAGGAGAACCATTATTCTCTAATGCATATAAAATTTTTTTAAGGATTCTTCCTTTGTAATGATCTTTGAAACTTTTAGTGATGCCTTGATCTAAAGGTTGCAGTTTGGAAATTCCGTTTGGTGGCAAATATTGCAATTTAATGGCATTCAGCTTCTGTTGTATTGCAGGATAAGCAGGGCAGTTGTCTATAAACATTATTATTTTTCGATTCTCGTGTGAAAATTGCTTGTACAATTTAACCAACCGTTTTTCAAAAATTTCAGAGGTCATCCATGCCTTTACGTTGTTCTCGTAATCTACAGGAAGCCATTTTACCCCTTTAAAACATCGTGGCTTTGCACTTCTGCCAATTATGAGAGGTTTTAGTTTTTCAGTGCCACTCATATTCGTTGCTAGAAGGCATATGACCCCATCTTTACTAAGTTTTCCACCATAGCATTTGTCGTCTCTAATGGCTAAAGTTTTCTTAGGTAGACATTTGAAAAATAACCCTGTCTCGTCAGCATTAAAAGTATCATCTTCGCTATACCGCCCCAAAATCCCCGGCAATACATTTCGAATCCAATCACTAACCTGACGATCATCCAATGTGGCACTTTCACCACAGATATTCTTATGCGATATGTCACGTCTAAATTTAAAAAATAAAATATAAATTTCATATGTGTATACGTATGTCTAACACAATAACGTAAATTTTACCTCTTTTTAAATTTATGAAGCCAGCCGGTGCTGGCCTTAAAATTTGTTGTTCCTAAATGTTGACTGTATTCCAGTGCTTTCTCCTGTAGAAGTGGCCCCGACACCGGAATGTTTTTTTCTCTAGTAGACACAAACCACTTAAACACCGCACTGTTTACGTTTTTGTTTGAAACTCGGTTTCGTTTGAAATTGGCAGGTTTTGTAAGTTTATTCGCGAAACTTCGAATATGTTCCTTGTTTTTAATTATAGTTGACAATGTACTCGCTGGTATGTCATATTTCGCAGCTATTACCTTCTTTTTTATTCCATTGTCCACTTTTTTTAATATTTCTAATTTCTGTTGCACTGTTAAACTTTTAAGTTTTCGTTGCTGGGGCATGTTGATGACAAACACTAACGAATACGACTGAATATATAGCGGAACACGCAGATGAATAAGAATAATAAAACTCGTTGTCATTGGTACTTTCCCGAATTCCTTCGATATATATTACGTTATATCCGCTAACAGATGGCGTATCACGTACCTTTAGTGAAAATTTCGAGTTGCAGAGATTCTACGTCTTAAATTTTTTTCGAGTTAGGGATAAATTCGAGTTAAGGACAGTCATATGCATATAAATTTAATAGATAACGCACGGGATAAAAAAATATTCGAGTTAGAGAAATTTTCGAGTTAGGGGAGTTCCACTGTATATTGTGATTTGATCAGCGTTTTCTTTTGCATTGGTTACTTTTGTATTTACTCCTAGATGACATTTGTTTTATTTTTTTAAATTTATATTAGCCTAATTGGATAATTACATTATCTCTTGGGCAATAAAGTATTATTATTATTAAAAGGCATCGATATTCAACGCTAGCCATCTCCGTACGAAAATTCGACGATTCGACCGTTCAAGAAGACAAATAATATTCTCCTAAAGTACACATAACTCAGAATCTCGCGGACGATTTTCATTTCGGAAAATGGAGAAAACGATCAGATTTCTGCGAAATGAAAAGCCGGTTGTCAAAGAGACGCACGATACGGAAGATATATCGGCGAAATTTGTTAGATTACTTCATCTGTCGGCGACGAAGAAGCAGACGGAGAACGACGCTGCAACTTTGTTAATTTAGATCAAACGGAGCTGGCGTTGAGCAAGCGACTTTGACTACCCGAGTTATCCGCTGTGGGTGTGTACATGTATTTCTGCGGTTTTAGCACCGCTTCTACCGGTTATAAAAAGAGAAAGAAGCGGAATAATTCTTGGTGTAAAGGGAGGGATTTGTTTTAATGCGATCTCGACGCGTATTGATATCAAGAGATGGAAAGGTTTGAAAACTAATCATTTCCAGTCTTCCCGATAAAGAATTTACCTTCTATCATTGAGATTTTCAGGTGGAACCTAATTCAGAAATTATCTATATTATACACTACGCAAGAAAAGTGTCGCATAATTCATTTTATGACCAAAGGAACTTTTGAATATATCCTAATATATTCCAAGAATTATTATATTTAAATAATATAGGGGTCAAATGAAAACAGAAGCTCACACAAATATTTATGAAGCAGCTATGATAAATGAAATTATGTTTTTAGAAAAAGTATTGCCACCTGTAGTTCTTACGATCGCTCGCATTCGATTTGGCATGGATTCAGTTAACCTCCGCATATAAGCTTGGTCTTCAAATCCCTATACCTCTACTGGAACACCTGTAACGTTCAAAATTTTCCGCTCCCCTGCGCCACCCTGTATATATATGACTAGATAAGAGCTTCGAAATAAATATCCAATAAACATTAACTTTCACCCCTGTTTCATTTCTACACTCCCACGTAAGTAATATTTAATTCCGATAGGGGAAGCATAACTTATCAAGTTTAGATATCGACCATAAACCGCGGTACGTCGGGGAAATCAGTCATCAGGCTCGTTTTGTCTCTAGAGCCTTCGTCCGACAGCAAGAAATACTGAAACTGCCGGCAATCACCTAGCGGAAAACGAAACCCGGATACCATCAAATTCGACCTCCCAGCAATGCGATGTCACTCTATATACCTCGTATATACCGTACGTTTTATGACGGATTAAAAAAATGCAGGAGTATTACTACTTCGCGCAGAATAAATAATATTTTACGTGCGAGCAGCCAATTTCGTCACGAGCATCGTAAAATTTTAACATTGTACGTCGCTACGACATCCACCCTATCCGACGAAATATGTTGGAGTATAAAGTTAGTGTATTTTGTAGAGATTACAGTATGAAATGGAACTATGATAGCTTGCAAGCCGGGTAAATTCTAAGTATTCATATTGTTGAAACGACTCTTTTATTACATAAAGTAAAAGCAGACGCTTCTGTAAGTAAATCAAATGTCATGAATCTTTTACCGTATCACTGTGCGTAATAATTTTTCTAATATGTAAAATAGGAAATTTTAGAGAATTGATAAAGGAATAAAAGGAACATCAATAGATTTGACAAGATACAACGTGTCCATAATAAGGCTGACGAAATTCCAAAATTAAATGAAGATTGGATCGAAAATGTAATTGACACATGTGCATTTACCATAAAAATGTTAAGTTGATCTTAAAATTTCGAAACTTGTAATGATAGAAAATCTCCAATCAAACTGATTAACTTAACGCAGTTATACAAAATGATATAAAATTAGTTAATATATTACCAAATTTCAAACAAAATAAATAAAATAATCCAAAATAAACGAAGGAAAAGTACTACACTATATCACGCAATTGTAGAAACCAAATCCTTTTTGAAAACACGGAAATCATGGAAATTTGCCAAATTTATAAAACAGCAGCAACTCCCCAAGAATTATCAACTTAACACATGGGCTGAAAAGTCCCGGGCCTAACAAAGAAAACACGTTTTTTTTTGGTTCAAAATTAGCTTTATTCATCAACGTAATCTCCATCAAGAGCAACGCAATCATTCCAGAGTCACTCTAACATTTCAATACCGCTTTTGTAGAACGATTTATCTTTTGCCTCAAAATAGGCCTCAGTTTCAGCGATAACCTCTTCATTCGTGCGAAATTTCTTACCGGCGAGCATTTTTTTGAGGTCTGCGAACAGCCAGTGGTCGCTGGGAGCCAAATCTGGCGAATACGGTGGATGTGGGAGCAATTCGAAATTCAATTCATGTGGTTTTGCCATTGTTTTGATTGACTTGTGACACGGTGCGTTGTCGGTGTGTTGAAACAAAATTTTTTTCTTTGCCATATGCGGTCGTTTCTTTGCAATTTAGGCCTTCAAACGCTCCAATAACGCTATATAATATTCACTGTTTTATTTCCTTTCTCAAGATAGTCGATGAATATTACACCACCCACATCCCAAAATACCGAGGCCATAACCTTTCCAGCCGATTGTTGTGCTTTCGGGCACTTTCGACGAGGTTCACCAGTTGCTGTCCACTCAGATGACGATCGTTTTGATTCCGGAGTGAAGTGATGGATCCATGTTTCATCCATTGTCACATATAGACGCAAAAATTCCGGTTTGTTACGTTTAAACATGGCCAAACACTGCTCAGAATCATCAACACGTTCTTGTTTTTGGTCAACAGTGAGCAAACGCGGCACCCACTTTGAACAGAGCTTTCTCATAGTCAAACGCTCATGCAATATAAAGCCAATACGTTCTTTTGATATCTTTACGATGTCAGCTAACTCACGCAACTTCACTTTTCGATCATTCAAAACGGTTTTGTGGATTTTTTTGATGTTTTCTGGTGTTACCGCCTCATTTGGACGTCCACTGCGTTCTGCATCAGCGGTGTCTCTACGACCAGGTTTGAAGTCAGCAAACCAACGTTTTACTGTTGTTTCTGATGGAGCGGAGTCCTCATAACACTTTTCAAGCCATTGCTTCGCTTGAACGATATTTTTTCCCATCAAGAAGCAGTGTAAAATTGAAACACGAAATTGTTTTTGATCCATTGCTTTGAAAATATAAAAGTAGCGTGACTCTTAGCACAAAGTAACTCACAAACTAATGAATAGAATATCATGAAATTTTAACAGGTGTCTTTTGAAGGTTAGTACTAATTGAGAGAAAGGTGACTGCAATAAAAGTACCGTCATCTATGTGTTAGGCCCGGGACTTTTCACCCCATGTGTTATGTACGTATATATATATGTATATATTTTCTTTTTATATTTAGCTATCATGCTACACTAATTTGCAATGTGTCCTGTAACTGTGTACACATGTACCTGTAGGAAATAAATTATTATTATTAAAGATTCTCGTCTATTAATTAATATTTTGTTGTGTGTCCTTACTTGATGAATACGTGTAATCTACACACGATTTTGGAGATATAAACGACGTTTGCACATAAGTTTTCATTAAATATACCTCACTTGAAAGATAAATTTTAGTAATATCCTTTTTCCCTCTAATTTTTTCTTCGTTTTTGTGCTCGTCTCGTTGATGGGAATCATATTGTGGGGAGACTATACGAAAGAAGCAAGTTTGTAGAAGAAAAGCGACGAACGAACCCATGGCGGAAGAACTTCTATTCATTACAATGCGCAATTTATTTTATGCAGTTTTCAACGGCGAGTCGGAAAAAGATTTAACTCGTCTAAGTTTCCGCAAACTTAAGTGCACATCGGCCGAACTTGACGGCTGTTCCAAGTGTTCATGACGGCACGAAATTTCAAAGAGGATCGATGGACGACGAGCTAAGAACGCGGAGAAAGGAATGTCTTCACGAGCTTCCGGGTGTACAATGCGGGACAATCGAAATCTCCGCTGTATAGAGCACAGTCTAAGCGATATCAGCCAAGTAAGGTACTAAGGTGGTGGAAACTAGTGATTTCGCAGTAGCATAGGACTTCTTGCTAAAATAGCGATTTCGTTAAAATATGTAATGAAAAGCGTATTGTAGAAGCATAAGTTTATATACATCGTCACAACTATATAACTAATACTTTGCAATGAATTTTTTGGCTTTTATAATTCGTCTTACTCTTTTTGGCATGCTATCTATGCAACCGTTAATGCTATGCCTAATTGTAGCGTTATTTTGTTTTGGCGTGTTTCTTCTCGAACACACGCGTGATTTTAGAACACTCCACGCGTTCCAAATTGTATTGAGGCCAGGAGAATTTCCCAGCCAAGGTAACACTGGCAGAGCGTGCATTTCCAAAAAACTTTGGATAGATTTGACTAAGTGGCATGGCGCCTTATCGTGTAGGGGCCTTCATTCGGATCTAAATCATTGATATATATAGTATCAAGACATCCTAGAGTACACGCTTATATTGGTGTTGATTCATGGTGCCTTGGCAAAAAGACAGTGGTCCAGGACCTTCAACTGATATACAGGTCCATACCATAACTGACGGATTGTGTTTCGCTGTTTTGTAATACACTAGCTTCACCAAATCGTTCAGATGGACGTCGTCTAACAAATTGAGCTCTTTCGGTAATGGCTTCTAGTTTTGACTCGTCGCTGAATACGATATTTAACGAAAAGATATTGTTGAATCGAAAAAATTTGGCTTGATTTACATATTGATTTAAGTTGTTTCGTCTTACCTCTCCCCAATCTTCAATTGTGTAGTGTTGATGAGGTTTTGCCCATTCATAACGTGTTCGCCTCATCATCGGTGTTAATCTTGGCTTTTTTAGGGGGCGTCTGTATTTTAATCCAGTTTCCTAAAATAGTCTACGTACTGTACGGGTGGATATTTGCACTCCTTGCAGAGACACTACATTTTCTATTTATTTGGCGGATAAACCTAGGTGTTTAGTTGCTACTTGCAGAATACATGGATCACCTCGATTAGTATTGATTGACGCGTTTCAATCCCGACTTGGTGTATGTCCGATCGCTTTCGAAATATACCATATCATCGCCGCCTATGCTTGCACACTAATTTCTACAGGCTTATATCGTATTGGTCTCGAATTTCATAGTATCTAGACTGGGATTGCGTAACCCGCGAAGAAAAATAGAGAGAAATAGAGATAACGCAAAAGGGAAGCCAACGCTTTAAGAAGTCCGTGGAAAATTATATACACACTGTGAACTAGATCGCTGAAGTTGAGTTTGGAAGAAATCTATAGAATAATTTTATATGGGCATATGTTAAAGTTAATACGGAGCTAACTTTTAAATTCAAAGAAACGTCTTTCATCTGAATAATCACTTCCAAGATAATCTTCATTTTGTTAAGGAGTTTACGCCTGCCGCTAGAAAGATCGTCAGATCGTAAATCTTTCGAATACGGTTACGTTACAAGTAAGACCAGATCCGTAGCAATAACTTTTGGCAAGTCCGTACAAACACTTCAAAAGAAATTGGCTGTAAAACGTCGAGATGCCTTTTATAACATATTGCGCGCACGCTCTCGACGAGACAGAAGTAATTTTTTAGAAGGAGAAGGCGTTATAGATATTATCCCTAACATGTACGCAGTATATCATAAAAGAGTTTACAAGAAATGTTGTAAATATTAACGTTTTTGCTAGGGTAATCTTTTATATTTTGAGTGCCGTTATGAATATCATTAAATGGGAACAACTACATTATTTAGTGAGTCGAAAATCTGCGAGATACGAGAATGATTCAGTAGTTATTGCATCTGGTGAAGAAACAAGCACTTCAAAATAATAAAGTGATTTTATTTTTCGGCATAGTCCCTCGGAAGGTTAATACACTTAATGCGAACGATGTTGAGGTATTTGGATCCTCCTCTTAAAAAGATCCTTGTTTTATTTCTTATTTGGAAATCGACTCTGTGGATTTGATTTATACGAAACATGTAACTGATTGCTTTGAAAGTTATAGAAAAATTGACGGTTAATTTCAAAGTCGAAATGATGATATTGATGCTTAGATTTTGAATGAAAATCCAATAAATTTCCAGTATTTGTAAGTTTTGAATAAGACCCAAATATAGGGTATGCAGAATGTAAGACAATCATTGTTTAGATGGAGAATTGGTACAGAAACATCTATATTAAGTACCAATGCTGCTACAGTTGCTAAAATACATCGTAGAAGCTATACCAAAAGTCATCGAAGAAATTCTAAGGGCTACTACAATCATACAACATGCTCGATTCTTTAAGCATCCTAAGTCGTATAAAATTAAGAAACTATTTTTCTATAACAGTTAAATCGATTTCAAATGGCTCGGAGTTTATTCTAAATGGCCAACGGTTGACTATATTAGAGAATCATACGAAGGTGTTTTAAATGTATACTAGGGTGACAGAATAAAATAGACACCAGGCAAAGCGGTATAAATATGTAAACAGCTAAATTCTAAGAACGAATTAAGAACTTTCTCCTATCATTAGGGTAGGGATAGATGCATCGGAAGGAATTCGTCATAGTTTAGTATCGTTAAAACTATGCCTCGCTTACAAGGTTCGAGTGATATTAGCGACTTCACCCTGGGTCGCATCGTTGGCCAGAGTGAACGCGGCGCTTCGCAACGTGAAAAGTAAATTTCTAAATATTCCATTGTCCCCACAGTTAACCGTGTGATTACACAATTTAAACGCAAGAGAAAAAAAACAGTGGAGCCGAGACCAGGTCGTGCCGGACCTTCTGATAGAAGTAAAAGGGTGCTTGTGCGCGAAGTGTTAAGAGAACCGCGAAAAAGTACAGCTGAGCTTGCGGCAACTTCACAGAAAAGTCAGCGCACCGTTCTGCGATACCTCCACAGTGTGGGGATGTATAAGAGGGTGGCAAAGAAAAAAAACCTCTCCTTACGGCGTTTCAAAAACGGCGCCGAATGGCTTGGGCAATCGAAATGCGAACGAAGCCCGAAGAGTTTTTCAGGCGAACGCAGATACTGCCAATTCAGTGATAGTGGTCGTACGTAGGTACGGAGACGTTCGTCACAGCAACTGAACGACAAATTTTCGCATCAGACGGTGAAATACGGCGGTGTGAACAGGAGGTGTGGGGCGCCAATAGTATGGTGGAAGATCGCAATTAGTAATCTGCGATGAAAATATAAATGCGACAAAATATACCTAAATATTAACAGAAGGACTACTACCGATCTTCGACAACGTCATTTTATCTAAAGAAGACGCCACTTTTATGGAGGATGGAGCACCCTGCCACAAAGCAAGAACAACAACCACATGGAAAGAGGAACAGGGGATTCGGATTTTACCATGGCCAGGCCAATCACCAGACATTAATCCGATAGAGAATGTTTGGCGCATAATCCAGACAAATATGGCGAAACGACCCCGAAAACCCAGCAATAAGGAAGAACTCGTGGCAGCTGTTACAGAAGGGTGGTTAAATATTCCAGAAGACACCATTAATCATTTAATAGATTCAACGACAACTCGCAGCACTTCACGCAAGTAAAGGTGGATCGACAAAATATTTATCTAATTAAAAAATTTTAAAATATTTTGTATATATATGACGAGAATAGAATCTTTGTTTTAATTAGTAGGTGTCTATTTTATTCTGTCACCCTAGTATAGATAGGAGGTAGGCGCCATAACAAATATATCCGAAACAGGTATTCGCCGAGTTCTCCATGACCATTTGGGTATGAATAAAATTAGTGCAAGATGGGTACCGCGACTTCTATCTGCTCTCCACATGGTGGGCACAATATACCGGGATTGTGAGAACATTTTGCTAATGAATGAATTAATTAATAATATCTGCTGAACATTCTCTTACAAGATTGCTATTATGAGCTGGACAACCATTTTCTTACATCAGATTTGTTGGAAATCATCATCCAATTCTTGAAGACCTGGTATTACATTTTTTAATAGTTCTAAGTAATTCTGGGTATTTAAATCACCCTCCTGGTTGTTGAGGAATTCGATTCGCACGTTCAATCTTCAGGATTGTTAACGCGAGCATCGGGTGTTAGAAATCCGTTCTTTTCCTGACCAACAATGGGTTATGACGGCCATACAACAGATTCTTTGCGAAATACTTATCGTTTTCATATTTGCCTTTGCCGCTGAAGGTCTCCGATATCGTATTAATGTAATTCATTCAACTTCACAGTACTTACAATTTTAGTTATTCTTTTAATGGATAATCCGTTATTTGAGAATAACATTTCAAAAAAGCATTAATATTAAAGAACGGTGATCAATTATTCAAACTATTCCTGTACCTCCAATTACAAATTATGTGGTCTCTGATTAAAGTAGGTAACAAACCTACTTCGATATTTTCTCAGCATAATAATGAACTTCGTATATATCGCGTCATCCCTCTCTAACAACTCGCCCGCCGCCTACTCGCATCTCCGTCCGATCGCGCTGGTTTGCAAGCGTCTCTCGTTGCGATTTCAGCGACGGTTCCCAGCATCCGGAGCCTGAAGATCGCGTATTTCAGTCGGATTTGGGACCGCCACGCTAGCGGTGAGTCGCAACGATTTTCCGTACTAGTTCGAACATGTCGAACACGTCGAAATAGGACGTTTGAATCCGGTGCAATATACGCGATAGATTGCTTGTTATTTTACCGGTTTAAATCGTTTTTTCTTTTTGTGAGCGAGAATCGATGTGTTGGTGTACTTTCGTTTGCACGAACAAAAGACGATGTTGTAGTGTTATTTTTAAAATAGTCGTATTTGTGTTGTTTACACGTTAATAAAAGGAACAGGAAATGTATAGATTGAGACGATTTTAGGAAGTTGAAGTTTCGGACTGAAGAGAAAAATAAAATCCCTAAACCGCTGAATAAGGTTCATAGTGAAAGAAAACGATGTATCCAGCTGCGCCTTCCCTCTTAATAAATGATTGCGCCGGCGGTATTCCTATCAGGACAATGAACAGGGCGGCTGGTGAAACGCGTAATTGGCGGGTCTGCTTCTTTGACTGTTTTCAGCGCTTCACGAGGTTCTGGGGTGTATTTACTTCTGTCGGTGAGTTCAAAGAATATTTATTTTTGAAATTAAAAAGGATATAAATAGGTAAAAATGAAAAGAGTGTATCTGACTTTTACTTAAATCGTTACTTCACTGTAATTAAATTCCTGAATAGGAAACGTTCACTGAAGCCGGACCTGACATCTCTTCTATATGGAAGTTAATTGGAAAGAACTGTTCTTTAATGCAGGTTCTATGTTTTGAATTCCAGGTCGCGAAAGATATGTATATTTGGATAATTTCAAATTCATTGTTCTTAAATCTTAGAAGTCATTGGAGATTACAAATTGTGACTGGAATAAAGGAGAACAAAAAAAAAACAAACCCAGAAAGTTTTTAAAGTGAATCTTTTACGACAATTTCTTTTTGGTTTTTGATGCTTACCAATACTGCGAGAGCGACTTGAAATGCTTCCGGAATCAACAAGGAAAACATGGTATTGATGTGGTTTTTTATTTTTCGATGTAGTCTCCTCGAACTTTTTCAAAGGGTGCTCCAGTTTCTTTAAGCCGTCGGAAAAGTAGGATGTTTCAAGAGCTGCAAAATAGCCATCTGTAGAGGCGATGATCTCCTCATTTGAGCCAAATCTCTTTCCTCCCAGTGATTTTTTCATGTTCGGGAATAGGAAAAAGTCGCTGCGAAATTCGATTTTATCAATTTTTGCGAAACCGCCTGATTTACTACACAAAACGACAACTGTTGACGGTAGACGTCTGAAATTTTGACAGTGGCCATAAAAAAGGTTGTCCTTGCCGACCAATGAATCCCCTTCAATCTTGGTGCGTCATCTCTTGCAGATTGCGGAAACATTTCAGGTCGCCTTCGTAGATCTAAGTTTGATAATTCAATTTCTGAAAACTGAATTACTGTTGATAAATCAACGGAAGTTATGGTAAATGATCTATACTTCCTAAAACCAACTGACAGCTATAAATTTGACATTTCAAAAAACGTTTCTACTTCTGCTATCTTTGAAAAATTACTATGAAAAAAATTTAATTGTGAGTGTGTATTCCTTTTCGCAACTAAAATCTCCCACTGTTAAATATTTTGTGGATCATTCTCTGATTTTGAAACAAATAATTTTAATTCATCAAAATACTTTGGGTATAACTTGTATTCGGCGCTGTAGTAAGTGAATACTTCGATATGTCATAGTCGTTACGGTTGTCGAGTTCCGCCGTGTCACTAGGTTTTTTGTCCCTGGCGTTTCTCGAACAACTGCGGTCCGCATTTTCAAAGATACAGTACCTTTGCTAATTGAGAGGCATGACTTGTTGAAAGAAGAAACCGCATCAATCCTACATTTATGCAAAACATTGTCACCGAAAGAATCACCTGATTTATTGTCTGAAATTAATACCATTTTTGCCTTAATTTCTTATGTTTTTGATTTGTTTCATATTATTAATATTTCCTTTTCTTCTTAATGCATTACATGTATTATATTTTATTATTTTGTCATATAAATTATTATTATTGTCAAGATTATTTAATTTTCTTGGTATTGCCAACGTTAAATTCGAATTTAATTAGCTTGTAAAATTAAAAATTTCACGGTTTCGGTAAGATTTGAACCTGCAGCTCATGTTTTTCGCTAGACAAAGGAGTTTTGCATTTACACCATGATGACCGTAAATCACTATTCAAATCGCTAAAATTAAAACGCTACTTTAAATACCTTGAAGTATTGATGGCTGGAGATATATCCCTATATCTATATCAATTTTTGATTTCACAAACTAAATTAAAAACTTAACGCTGACGTGAAAGAAATTAAATTTAAATCATTTAAAAAATAACTGAAGGTACATTAAAAATAATGTAATTAATAATGCACTTTGTATTGATATTAAATATTGTGTCTCTACACTACCGCTCAAAAGTGTTTAGGCACTCTCACTGACAGCTAAAATGTATAAAAAAAATGTTAATAATATTTATTTCTTATATACAGATACACGTACATGAATAAAAATATATTAAATAAATGTGAAAATTAAAACGTTTAATTTAAATTCTGCTTTCATCTATGTGACTTCCTCTTGATTTAATAATTGCAGCACACAATCGAGGCATTATCGCAATAAGTTTTGCCGAGAGTTTCTACTGTTATTGAGGTCCAACTCGATTGCAATTTGTTCCACACGTCAGTAGCTGATGTCGGAGCCGATTTCCGTACTTCCCGATCTAGTTCTTCCCATAGTAACTCGATTGGATTCAAGTCGGGGCTCTGGGGAGGCCATTCCATAATGTTGAGAGTTCCTTCCTCTTCTAAATGGCGTAAATAGTCTTTACATAATTTAGAGGAATGTTTTGGGTCATTATCTTGCCGGAAGATAAAATTTTGACCCAAAAGTCGAATTCCGGAAGGTATTTGCGTGGTTCTCCAAAATTTCGCGGTAGCCTTCTTTTTTTAATATACCGCCAATTTTCACAATGTCCCCTACACTAGTACCAGCAAAACAGCCCAAAATGATGATAGAACCTCCACCATGCTTCACGGTAGCAGCAATACACTCTTCTCTGGCACGTTTACCCACAGATCTTCTTACGAATATGCGTCTTCGGGTTCCGATCAGCTCAAATTTGGACTCATCCGTCCATAGGACGTTATTCCACTCTTCTACGGTCCAGTGTTGGTGTTCACGAGCCCATTTAAGTCGCTTTTGCTTGCGTTTTGTTTGCGTAGTGATGGCTTTTTCATTGCAATACGTCAATGGAGCCCCGCTTTCTGTAGGCGACGTTTGACTGTAGAAACACTGACTAGTTTTTGGCGACCAACATTTAATTCTGCCGTGATTTCCGGGACTGTTTTGCGACTCTATTTAACTTGCTGGTAACCACTATTCTGCGATCATCTGCAGATGTTGTCGCTTTTGGCCTTCCACTCCGTCTTTTATTAAGAAAACTGCCAGTTTCCCGATATTTTTTTACGTTATAGTCAACCGGAGCGTGGTGTATTTTCATTTTTTTGACAATTTATCGATTACTTATAGCACGTTTATGGTAAGCTATTATAAGCGCACGTGTTTCCGTACTAATTTCTCTTCGCGGAGGCATTTTAAAAAATTGTCATACGATATTTCGCTCACGACGTGAATAGAGTAAATACCACACTGCAACTGACCATAGGTTACAGATTTCACTATAATCTTCTAGGAAACTAATTTAAACATTATTACCTACACTCTAACAGATAACTAAATTTACCCAGTAAATTCAGAGGGATTGTTATTGTAATTGCACCGCAATAAACAGTTTATGGTAATCCGACCAAGTGCAGGTAAATGATAGTAAACCTTATGCGATACAATGGGTGTTTATCTTACTGAACTACATTTTAAATACGTATTTCATTTTATTATAATGTTTTTTTGGTAAACATAATACTATATGAATAATCCATGAAAACAGGGGTGCCTAAACACTTTTGAGCGGTAGTGTATATATATATATATCAAGGTTTGAATCCTACCGGAATAGTAAAATTTTTAGGTTTACAAACTAATTAAATTTAAATGAAGAACTGAGAAATATACAACTAGAATCCACCACGTTCATTATATTGAAATTATCGGTTTCAATATCCAAATTATAGAGAGTACACCATATATATTGTATGTACGTTTTAAAAATACGTCGGGTCTGTACGCCGGTAAGCTAAAACTCCAAATCAACTATAATTAAATGCGTAAACATGAAAGGGTATACAACAAATCAGCGCTACTAATCATCGCAAGTAGTTTTAAATTCGGACTAATTAGCATGTTTACATGAAATGACAGCTCAACTGACCTGCCCATGCATGTAATCAACTAGAAAGAGAGAGGATATCGTTGTTTGTGTAGAACGAGCTTGGCAACGTTAAAGTTAAAACCTGTCGGCTATTTATTAGTGTGTTGGATTACGTATGCATTCGCGACATATTAAAATACGCTCTCTAGTTATCATTGCGTTTTTAAATAAAAATTCTATTTATAATATCCTCTCCTCAATGAAAACGTTGGCAACCTACGATCGTTTGCCGCATTCTTACGCCTTCGACTGTGAATGTGAAGCCGGTCGTTTCATGAAGACGGAGTGTTAGGGTGCGGACCGTGTGGGGTGTTCCTTAATTGTAACAGGACCCGTTTTAATTGACTCCGAACCATTTCGGGCGTGCTTTGTTTCCTCTCTAATCAAGTCGGAGAGATTGGTGTGACTGCCGCGTCTCCGGGCGTGTATATACCTAGCGTTTGTTAATAAAACAGGGAGTATTCCCCCGGTTTTCCTACCGCCGGTCGGCCGCAAACTATCTCGGGTCTCGCTCGCGTTAGCAGCGTCTGTTCGGAATTGAATGCCAGATACAATTACGTTTCGTGAAAACTAACGCGTTGTAGAGGTTCTTCTCGTGTCGTCTAATGTAAAAAAAAATACAGTAGTAGATGTATCATCCAGTATGGTATAACGTCATTACTGTGTATTCGAGTCAACTGCTTAATACAACTGGTATTAAATGACGATTGCAAGGACTGTGTGGATACACAATTCACAGGTATAGCAGTAAACTCCACTCACACTGTGTTACCGACTGACAATGGGAGCCCACGTGCTCTCGAAACGCTGCGTTCCGAATAAATAATTAATTAATTTGTGTGAGTGGAGTTTACTGCTATACCTGTGAACAACTGGTATTGCTGTGGCTGCTATACATCAAGTAGACTTTGAATTAGTGGAACTCCTGCCATATTCGCCGGATCTGGGTCCTAGTGATTACAGGATGTACCCGAAATTAAAACAAATTGATGACAAAAGAAGTTATGAAAGCTGTAGAGAGATGGTGTGTAGAGACTATGTTGAAAAATAAAAAATATATTGCCACTGTACTTTTACTGTAAGAGGGTCAGGGGTACAGAATAAAGATACATTCTCTTATATATTACAAACAGAATATAGGTTTCAATAAGTTGAGGAAAACCCTTGCGCCCTTGCTATGGTTTCTGGGCTGCTGTTGTGATAGTTTTTTGAAAATGAGGATATTGAACAATGGTCGGATTTGAGTTTTACTTCTCTGACCATTGTTCAAACTTTTTGCTTGATAATATAGAAATTAATAGGATTGAAGATTTGCTATTAATTACCTCCAATATGATTTGAAGTCGACGAATTAAGTTTTCATGAATTTGCGTTATATTAGCAGTCAATGAAGCGCTTCGGAAAAATATTCTAGAGGTATTTTCGGTGTTGGTGGAACCATATCAAGTTTTTATGATTGAGTCATGAAATGTCCTTGGATACGCTTTTTTCTTTTATTGAAAAAGTGGCTTTCGTAGTTCTCCAATTCTTAAACTCTAGAGTGGAGAAATGGCTGGTTGAATTGCTTCTTAATTAGAAAGTTTATTTTCGAGCTTGGATAAGTCGTTCATCTCAGCTGGAAGAGCCCCACAAATGAAGCGGTTTCTTGCTGTAGTTGTGTCGGTAATATGCTTCCAAATTCTACCAGGCATCGTTCAATTCATATTAAAAATATGAGTAAACTGGCTGGTTGGAACTAGAAAAGGAAGTGTAATCCCGAAAACTATAAATAAAATAACATTTCTTCTCGGTTCTTCAGCTAGAATATGGAAAATGGAAAAGGTATCGGGCACTACGTCTTAAAAGAGGTTGTATTTAACTATCCAGAGAACAGCTGTGTATGAATATGCAATTTTACATTAAAAATAAATAAGGGAAAATATTTTAAAGCGCATGTTCAAGAAGATAATAAAGAAATAAACGTTAAAACATCCAAAAGAATCCTAACGACAAAAAAAATATTAATGCAGCTACAAAAATATTTAATTATGGAGTAATTACGTATAATATGTGCCGTGTATTTCATATCTAAATGCAGATGTTCGGCACGGTACGACTAATGTCACTGAATAAATTATGCAATACTATTACGAACATCGGAATACCTACAACCGTGCATCGGTGTTTATTTTTAACACAGGCACACTGGCAGATTCCCCTACATTTTACGTCGTTTAATTCTGTTGCTTATGCATTATTAAAATGACAGTTGAATTCGTGCGAATAACATGGTACTTCAAAATTGAACTCTGGACCTCTTCGGTTGACAAATTAGGAATATTATGCATGCTGATGGTTGATGCGGGGCTGGTCAAGCTTTGCTTATGATTAATTTGTTTTGACGAAAATTCATTACAAAATATCTTTCATGTTTTTGGGATATACGAGGACTATTCGAAAAGTAAGGATTGTTTTCACACGTTAACGGAAAAAGTACAAGAAAATAGTAGAGTTTCATAATTGGTGAACTCATTCTTTCCAGAAATTTTAAGAACTCTGTTCCATGGAATTGTCAATGCAGATCTGGGCTATAATAAGTATGTGCCAGGTAGGTGTTTTGAATTTTGTTAGACGAACACAAAACGAAACGAATGGCATCTGCATTGACATTTTTCAGTCGCTACGACAAGGATGGTGATGAAATTTTGAATCACATTCCTGATGAGACTTGGATATCCCCAACGAAACCGAAAAAAATAAAGCAAATTTTGAACACCAGAAAGATTGTGTCCTGCTCATTGACTATATGCCTAGAGATGAGACCATAAATGCAGCTAGCATACAGCGCGAGTGACACAGGACTTGCTTCTGCAGATTTGATGGGAAATTTTTCAACATCCGCCATACAGTTCGGACTTAGTCCCAAGAAATTTACATTTATTCCCCAAATTCAATGAATTGTTGAGTGGACAACTCTACGGAAATGGTGATGAACTGAAAGAAGCCGCTAATCGGTAGTTAAACGACGTGGCGGCAATTGAGTGTGTAGAAGGCATAGAAAAGCTTATAAATCTAATTTTATGTAAAATACAGTTTTGTTTAATTATATCTAATAAAAATTTCAATGGAAAAAACGTTCTTTACTTTCTGAATGGCCCTCGTAGTATTACTTTTGTACATTCGTTTTCGTGTAAATACCCGAATTACGTATGATCCAAAGTTTCAAAATTTTTAGAATTTCGTCCTTTCCCAGAATCACATAGAATTATGTAACAATAATATCCATCAAGATTGTTCTTCCTTTTGTTTAAATACCTTCAATTTTTTGTGCAATTAGATTTTGTATGAAGCTGTACACGAATTCAACTAAGAAGGTAGCTTTGTCTATCCGATCAATAATCCTGTCTATATCGGAAAGTCCTCGAACTTTAGCACCGTTTATAATTTCAACAGTATATGTCGTCCACTACGTGTACCTTCGAAACTGTCTAAAACGTAGTCGAGTACTGTAGCAGTTTCGCGCCTGCAACTCTCGAGTTTAAAGCAATTGTCTTACTACTACAATACATAATTAATAAAGCCGTCCGAGCTACAGCAGCGTAAGTAAAGTTTCGTGTAGGGCGTCGTGCAACTTCCTTAACGATACTGCAGTTTTTACTAAAATTTGCAGCCAAAGGATATTTTCTTGAGGGGAGGTCGGTTCATAGTGGAAAATTAATTAATATTGCTGTATTTTTATTACTACTTTAAGGAATATATTTTTTGTGGGGATTTGGTGATGATCTGAAGACTGTAAAGATGTGGTTATTTTATTATATTTTATTGTATCTTAATTTATAAATCGAAAAGAATTTGAATTTATGCGATTAACTTTTGTCTCGTAATGTATGCATTTAGATAACCTTGCTGCTAACAGGCTGAAATTAAATCTACAGTGATCAGTGTGCTTATTAACCTAAGTCTTATTCTATTCTATAAAATACTACAAACTATATTATACGAGACGAAAAGAGAGTAACAAGTAATTCTAGTTGTAAGCAACTAAATTACAAAGCTTAATGATATGTCATTCTGAAATACTGCAATTTGACTATTAAAAGTAAAAATATAATAATAAATAATTTTATATATAGATTGTGTAAATAAACCTTATACGGACAAAGAAAATATTGTTTAAGCTGGAGATACTCACAACTAATGGATTCATCTTCAAAAAAATGCCTTAATGAGTTATATACATTCAGGCTATTGTTGAATGATAAAACCACCTGTTCTGAGAATCTTCTGGTGTTACTTCTAATTGTTTTTTTGCTTTTTTGTGTTGGAACGTGTTCCTTTGCCCATTTTAAAAACTACAAATCATCACAAATTATTGTTTACGTTTGCAAAATAATATACATACACTTTATTTCTTTTAATTTCTCTTTCAGGTAATTTTTATTAATATAAATCGATTTTTAAAACAATAGTTATCATGTGTGCACAAGAGTTGTGCATGCTATACAAAAAAAGTTCTGTAAATACACTACGGTGACAGAATAAAATAGACACCAGGTAAAGCAATCGAAATGCGAACGAAGCCCGAAGAGTTTTGGCGGTCTGTCATTTTTTCAGACGAAAGCAGATACTGCCAATTCAGTGATAGTGGTCGTACGTGGATATGGATACGTCCGTCACAGCAACTGGACGACAAATTTTTGCATCGGACGGTGAAATACGGCGGTGTGAACATCATGGTGTGGGGTGCGATATGGTATGGTGGAACATCGCAATTAGTAAACTGCGACGGAAATATAAATGCGGCAAAATATATCCAAATATTAACAGAAGGACTACTACCGATATTCGACAACGCCGTTTTATCTAAATAAGACGCCACTTTTATGGAGGATGGAGTACCCTGCCACAAAGCAAGAACAACAACCACATGGAAAGAGGAAGAGGGGATTCGGATTTTACCATGACCAGGCCAATCACAGACATGAATCCGATAGAGAATGTTTGGCACATAATCCAGACAAATATGGCGAAACGACCCCGAAAACCCAGCAATAAGGAAGAACTCGTGGCAGCTGTTACAGAAGAGTGGTTAAATATTCCAGAAGACACCATTAATCAATTAATCATTTAATAGATACACACGACAAAATATTAGTCTAATTTAAAAATTTTAAAATATTTTGTATATATAACGAGAATAGAATTTTTTTTTAATTAGTAGGTGTCTATTTTATTCTATCACCCTGGTGTATATAGGTACATTTGAACGAAGTCAAACTTATTTTAACGTTGTATGTATAAATATTCTTTAAAATCAAGTTTTTAAATTAGGATTTATTTAGGGTTGTTCTACTGTATTGCGTATCGTGTCTTAAATTTAAAAAAAGTATTTCACATTTCTATTTTTAAATATTTATTCTATTTATATTTTATTGTCTATTTATAACACAATATAGAAAGCTCATGTATTTATACATTAAAACTTTTAAATTTAATATAAGCAGAAAATACTGCAAATCTGCGTTATCTTTGTAGGAATATAGGATATTTTGTTAAATATTCACTCAGAAACATGCATGTCTATGTTCCTCAATACTAAATAAAATATTAGCAAATATAAAAATGTTATACCAAATAAAGGTAATTTTATTTTGTGTTGAAATAATAATTTGAATTTTTAGCATTACATTGCTTTATGTAGATATAACAATACATCTTTGCTTTCAAATAAAAATAATATAGATATACCTCAATTTTTTAAGTTATTTATTGTAAATTAAATGGCAATATTATATATGTATGTATTAGCAAGGATAGATGTGTCATTCAGACATTAGCAGCGTTATTCACTTAATAACGTATTTAGTTATTCACGTATGCATCTCCAACCAGTTTTAACCGTTTCATCGCTCCGTTACTACTCGAATATTTCACGTATTCGCTGCCAAATCATCGATCACTGCTTTGTGATATACGGTGAAAAAATCACCGACAGTGTAATATTGTCCACCACTATCTTCCAGTGCTGACTCAGGCATACTCCTACGGCGAGGTGAAAATATGCTGGTGTAGGACAGTAACAATTCTTTGCAGATATAGTAAATTCTTTCCTTGTTTCCTGACAAACTGCAGGTACATTCATTCCCATTTTCAATGTCTCTCTTATTCTTCGGAAAATTGAAGACAAAACGTTCTAACCCTTGGTTAACCTTTCCCTTCTATAGTTTACAATATTCGCCAAGGCAAACACGACATCGTCCGAATTTAGCAAATTAAATTTCCGTTCTGGTATTCCCCCTTCTCAATTTCGTTCCCGTCTTTTTCCCGCGCGTATTAGAACTCCGGCAGACGCGCAATTACGACCCATAGAATTTCGCACCGGCAGCAATAACAAATGGTACACGAACGGTAATTGGACAGATAACATCTTAATTAAGTTTAACGATAATTTTTACGCTGATATATTCGATCCGCCGGGTGCCATCGGTAGAGGGCGCTCGCAATTTGCGTTTGTTCCCTTATCTTGGCGGAATTATTTGCAGAACGAAGGTAAACACTCCTTTCAGCGCGTGGAGAACTCGGCGTCGGTTGCAAGGGTTCAAATTACGTTTTTATTTCATCTCGGCTAACGACGGTGACCGTACTTTTTTGCCGTTCCATAATACTTGACGTTTTCGGGCGAATTGGCGGTGGGAAAAATATTCACGGATGTTGTTTCATCCGCCGCCCATTTTTTTTGGTGAAATGAGAAAAACAGGGAGGGGTAGTTTTATGGAAGGGCGGTTCGATAAGACTCAAAAAGAATTGAATAGATGAAAATAGCAGAAAACGTGATATAACACATGGGCTGAAAAGTCCTGGGCCTAACACATAGATGACGCTAGTTTTATTGCAGTCACCCTTCTCTCAGTTAGTACTAACCTTCAAAATACAGCTGTTAAAATTTCATGATATTCTATTCATTAGTTTGTGAGTTATTGTGCTAAGAGTCACGCTACTTTTGTTATTTTCAAAACAATGGATCAAAAACAATTTCGTGTTTTAATTTTACACTGCTTCTTGATGGGAAAAAATACCGTTCAAGCGAAGCAATGGCTTGAAAAGTGTTATGGGGACTCCGATCCATCGGAAACAACAATAAAACGTTGGTTTGCCGACTTCAAACGTGGTCGTAGAGACACCGATGATGCAGAACGCAGTGGACGTCCAAATGAGGCGGTAACACCAGAAAACATCAAAAAAATCCACAAAATCGTTTTGAATGATCGAAAAGTGAAGTTGCGTGAGTTAGCTGACATCGTAAAGATATAAAGAGAACATATTGGCTTTATATTGCATGAGCATTTGACTATGAGAAAGCTCTGTTCAAAGTGGGTTCCGCGTTGACTGTTGACCAAAAACAAGAACGTGTTGATGATTCTGACCAGTGTTTGGCCATGTTTAAACGTAACAAACCGGAATTTTTGCGTCGATATGTGACAATGGATGAAACATGGATCCATCACTTCACTCCGGAATCAAAACGATCGTCATCTGAGTGGACAGCAACCGGTGAACCTCGTCCAAAGCGCCCGAAAGCACAACAATCGGCTGGAAAGGTTATGGCCTCGGTATTTTGGGATGTGCGTGGTGTAATATTCATCGACTATCTTGAGAAAGGAAATACCATCAACAGTGAATATTATATAGCGTTATTGGAGCGTTTGAAGGCCGAAATTGCAAAGAAACGACCGCATATGGCAAAGAAAAAATTTTGTTTCATCAAGACAACGCACCGTGTCACAAGTCAATCAAAACAATGGCAAAACTACATGAATTGAACTTCGAATTGCTCCCACATCCACCGTATTCGCCAGATTTGGCTCCCAGCGACTACTGGCTGTTTGCAGACCTCAAAAAAATGTTCGCCGGTAAGAGATTTCGCGCGAATGAAGAGGTTATTGCTGAAACTGAGGCCTATTTTGAGGCAAAAGATTAATCGTTCTACAAAAGTGGTATTGAAATGTTAGAGCGGCGCTGGAATAATTGCGTTGCTCTTGGTGGAGATTACGTTGATGAATAAAGCTATTTTTGAACCAAAAAAATCGTGTTTTCTTTGTTAGGCCCGGGACTTTTCAGCCCATGTGTTATGTGCGAAGGGATTAGTGAGGATGTAAGTCCATGAAGCGTTGTAACTACCAGAAAACGTAGGCTAACATAAGACGTCCCAGAAAAACGTATACCCTAGGAGAGAAGCGAACAAAATAGAATTTAAAATTCAATCGTTGCGAGGACGCGTTCCGAACGTAAACCTAAGGATTTGGGCAGTTACGTGTAACCAATCATTATTTATACCAACCTATATCGGCTTGTCACTTCTGTGGAGAAACAATGCCAATGATTTATAAGTATCTTTAGTGACCTTTAGCAGTTTTATGAAGGAGGTCGTGTTTCTCGTGTCATCACTCACTGGAGTTATCTCTTATTCATAGTTGCGTGATGGAATTGACGTGTTCAAGTACCTACGAGGGCAACCTGAAATGTTTCTGGAATCGATAAGAAAAATACGGTATTGGTATGGTTTTTCTTTTATATTTCGATGTAGTCTCCTCAAAGATCAATACACTTTTTGAAACGGTGTCTCGGTGCCTATAAGTCGTCGGAAAAGTAGGATGTTTCGAGGTCTGCAAAATAACCATTTGTAGCGGCGATGACCTCCTCATTTGATGCAAATCTCTTTCCTTCCATTTTTTTCAGGTTTGGGAATAGGAGAAAGTCGCTGGGAGGTAAGTCTGGTGAATATAGACGATGACGACTAATTCGTAGCGCAGCTCATTCAATTTGGACACGACTATGTAGGATGAATGAGTCGGTGCATTGTCGTGGTGGAAAAGCTCTGATGGAACGGTCTTTGCTTTCTTCGGAACCGATTCGCCCGGAAAAGTTCACTGCTTTGACTGTTGCTTGGTCTCCGGTATGTAGTGGTGGATCCAAGCTTCATCCACGGTTACGAAACGCATAAAGAAATCCCTTGGATCCTGCCCAGACATTCCTCCAAGACGGTCACCCTATTTCGCTTTTGCTCCGGTGTGAGCGAACGCGGTACCCATCGCGCCGAAAGCTTTTTCATATCCAAAATTTCGTGTAGGATATGTGGGTGTTGATTTATAAGCGTCTTTTGGAAAGGTATCAAGTAAACAAAGAGAACTTTCTTAGTCGGTATGTGACCATGGAGGAGTCATGGGGCCACTAATATGATCTCGAGACCAAAGTGCAAAGTAGAGAGTGGGAATATTATGGTTCTCCTTCTCCACACAAATTTAAGATCGTGCGGTCTGCTGGAAAGGTTTTGCTATCTGTGTTCTGGGATGCTCAAGGAAATATCCTGACTGACTATTTGCAAAAGCGACAGAGCATTACAGAGGCACACAAATGATTTCTAAATTGCGAGACCCTATTAATGAGAAACGCCGAGGAAAGTTAAGGCACTGTGTGTTGTTCCATCAGGATAATGCTCCCAGCCGTACATCTGGTATTCCTATGGCGGCTATACACCAAACAGGCTTTGAATTAGTGGAGCACCCGCCATATTCGCCGAATCTGGTCCCTACTGATTACAGGCTGTTCCCCAAATTAAAAGAAATCTTACGTGAGACAAAATTTTCCAGTAAGTAGGAAGTGACTCATGCTGCAGAAAGGTGGTTTGCAGAGGTTAGACAAAAATTTTTCCTGGAAGCTGTTGAGATGTTGGAGCGCCGATGGACCAAGTGCATTTGTTTAGAGAGAGATTATGTTTAAAAATAAAAAAATATCATGCCACTGTAGTTTTACTGTAAGGGGGTCAGGGATACAGCATAGAGATCCACCCTCGTATAACGCAGTTGCTAGAATTTAAAAAATGCAACTTTTTTACGAAATTTCGAGTAGCAAAACACAGCGTACGCTTCTCTCATAGACAACCGATATTACATCGCACCGAATCCAATCTACATACTTCACATTACTATCGAAAACCCGTCTCGAATCAATCCTCTTCAACGAACATTAAAAATTACAACCCTATTACCCATGGGACGCGAAGACCGCAAAATGAGCGCCCGCCGCCATCGAGATCTATGCCGCCCTACACGTTAAGCTCGTTATTCACCGCATAGGAACGCCGCCGCGTATAGTGTAATAGGGTCCGAATATTTGACGCTTTTATTAGACGACCGGCAAATTGATATGAATGGGTCGCCGCGAAAGTCACCGACGCCACGGTTAGCGAAAACTAGAGCTCGTCCGGCGCTGCCCCATCGGGCGGTTTGCGCTAATTTCATAAACAAAATGTTATTAAGGCCGACGATGTTCCAGGTCGGCGCGTTATTACGTCAATTCGAGTGTTGCAGTAACTGTCAATGTATAGGGTTAGACGTTCAGGTACAGTCCGGATCTGGAATGAGCTGTTACAGTTTACTTTTTGGAGAGGTTGAATGGGGTCGATTTTGAAAAGTTGATGCCGCTGGATAGATGAAGTTTTAACGCGTTTACCGTTGAAGAGCGGTTGCCGTAATTAGGTTCGGTGTACTACGAGAGATCGGTTATTGAATTTGTTCTATAAATACCATCCAACTATTACATTCGTACAATTCTGTGGTGTAATACGCGATTACGAAGCGGGATGAACCGTTTATGAGGTTAATTTGAAACGTACGTGCAACTGCAATGAAATGTCTGATTAAAATGTAAAATGTTATGTATGTTAATAAATAACCGACGTCGAAGGCTGCGTACCAGAGCTCAACTAGTATAATAGAAAAATAGAGTACCGGAATTCTTGATGTATTAAACTCCTTGATAAGAATTTGAAGTACATTATAGTGCTCCAATGATTCAATGGCAGAGAAGCCCAAATTGAATCCTCGGACTATTCCAGTGAAATTTCTCATGTGTTGTTTCTATTAAACAACACATCAGAAATTCCACGACCTTGACATCAAAAAACAACCGGTAATAAAAAATTTATAACATTTTAAGTTAAGTAAAATATTCCGCCAAGAAAATATTAACGTGTCTTTTGTATCAAAAAACAACTTAAAGAATCTCTTACGCAATCCCAAAGATAAATCGGAGATGATAAAAAGGTCTGGAATTTTCCAAATCGCATGCAATGATTGTGATAAAGTTTATATTGGATAAACAAACAGGAATATCGAAACGAGATTCAAAGAACATATTAGACACTATCGTTTCGATAAACCAGAACTATTAAACGCAGCAGAGCATATGGTAAAATTCGGACATAAAATTGATTTAAAAAATCTTAAACTTCTTAAAAACTCGTGTAGAGAATTAGACGCGTACGAAACGATATTTATGAAAAAGAACAGAAGAACACCCCCAATTGCACACTCGAATCTGATTGATTTATTAACATAAGGCCCTGTTAAAGATGCGGTTCGTTTTCGTTCCATCCTTTCCTGAAAATACACATACACCCGAGACCACCCAATAGATTGTAAATAGTCATGGTTTAGGAAATTTTAGAGCCTGCGTAGAAAATACTTTGCATGTGTGATAGAGCTTTTACATTCCGTTGGTAACACGGTTGACGATGGGAGTCCACGTGCTCTCGAAACGCTGCGTTCCGAATAATTAATTAATTTGTGTAGAGTGGAGTTTACTGCTATACCTGTGAATTATACAACCACACAGTCCTTGCAATCGTTATATTCCAGAAGTGACCAAAACTTAAATAAATCGCACTACGTTTTCTTATCATCAAAATTTAAGAAGAGACAGTCATCGTTTTGAAAAACTAAACGAACACAATTTACGTAGAAGAAAGTAGTGGTTTATTTGTTCAAGTCACTTTTGGAAACTAAGATAGTTTACATCAATTTATTATTATCGATTGGTTCTAACATAACACATGGTCTGAAAAATCCCGGGCCTAACAAAGAAAACACGGTCTTTTTGGTTCAAAATTAGCTTTATTCATCAACGTAATCTCCATCAAGAGCAACGCAATCATTTCAGCGCCGCTCTAACATTTCAATACCACTTTTGTAGAACGATTTATCTTTTGCCTCAAAATAGACCTCAGTTTCAGCGATAACCTCTTCATTCGTGCGAAATTTCTTACCGGCGAGCATTTTTTTGAGGTCTGCGAACAGCCACTATTCGCTGGGAGCCAAATCTGGCGAATACGGTGGATGTGGGAGCAATTCGAAGTTCAATTCATGTAGTTTTGCCATTGTTTTGATTGACTTGTGACACGGTGCGTTGTCGGTGTGTTGAAACAAAATTTTTTTCTTTGCCATATGCGGTCGTTTCTTTGCAATTTCGCCCTCCAAACGCTCCAATAACGCTATATAATATTCACTGTTGATGGTATTTCTTTTCCCAAGATAGTCGATTAATATTACACCACGTACTTTCCAAAATACCGAGGCCATAACCTTTCCAGCCGATTGTTGTGCTTTCGGGCGCTTTGGACGAGGTTCACCCGTCCACTCAGATGACGATCGTTTTGATTCCGGAGTGAAGTGATGGATCCATGTTTCATCCATTGTCACATATCGACGCCAAAAATTCCGGTTTATTACGTTTAAACATGGCCAAACACTGCTCAGAATCATCAACACGTTCTTGTTTTTGGTCAACAGTGAGCAAACGCGGCACCCACTCTGAACAGAGCTTTCTCATAGTCAAATGCTCATGCAATATAAAGCCAATATGTTATTTTGATATCTTTACGATGTCAGCTAACTCACGCAACTTCACTTTTCGATCATTCAAAACTCTTAGCACAATAACTCACAAACTAATGAATAGAATATCATGAAATTTTAACAGCTGTCTTTTGAAGGTTAGTACTAACTGAGAGAAAGGTGACTGCAATAAACTAGCGTCATCTATGTGTTAGGCCCGGCACTTTTCAGCCCATGTATTACATCGAATAAAACAAATTAGCTTTGTTAGGGTAGGATGCTGATGTGAGTTAGGAATGCTTGTTCAAGTCGAATCAATCATTTTTTAATCGATACACACCAAAATAAGCTAAATAAATATTTTCGTAAAGTTAATCGAATATGCGATTTTAACTTCAATTATAAAAAAATTAATATCCAAAGAAAATGTATGAAATGCGTCTCTATATTTATATATATCAACAGTGTCGTTTATTCCATGATCAACATGGCCTTGTCTATAGGCGATCTACTATCACTAACTTTACTACGATTACACAATTCACAGTCGAATCACTGAATGGCAATATAAATATATACAGACTTCGCAAAAGCTTTTAACTGTGTTGATTGTAACTACCTTTACTGAAATTTCCACGGACAAGTTCTACACCCAGACTTCTGTGAGTAAATTTTTAGTCTTAAGTATAAAGAAATGTCTTCTGGATGCTGTGCGCAATGGTGTGGTCCCATTCTTTTCGCGGTGTTCCTCTTTTTCTTTTATTCTGTACTTTCGCTTCGTATATTAATTTTACTGATCTAGTGTTCTCCATTCGTTGTAAATGTGTCACTATTTCGAACATACATATTTACTGAAAAGAACAAAGTACATCACGAACCTTGATCATGCATTTGATAGATTTTCTTTTCTCTAGAGTCGCACAGACAACCCTCTACTCCTTCACCACTTAAATGAATTCGTTATCGCCGTTGTAGTCTTTTCAACCAACTATCGGATGAAATTGATTTAACATATGTCTTATATCATTATGAATGTATTTTTTCAAAAATTTGACATTTACAAGATGCACATATATCTGTTTCAAATATATTGACGCATCCTGTATGGTTTGATATATTACAATAGTCCAAAATTTTGCATATTTTGTACGGCGCGATTAACATATAAATGCGGATTTTGAATAAAAACTCTAGGGTGTTTGCGAAATTTTTTGAAAATAAACACTTCCAAACACAACAAAATGTGTTTTAATTAACAGTCATTGTCGATGACGTCAATATATTTGCGATTGCGTACAAAAAAATTACTTCCACTGGATAAAAGTGTCACAAAATATTGTATTATGAAATATATTTCGAAACGAAGTTGTTAATACATGCATTTCGGTTTACAAATTGCGTTATTTGGACGCGGTCGCATTTGGAATTGAATATTGTCGTTTCAAAAGAGCAAATTACTTTGTAGCAGCGAAATATTAGGAAAAATATCTGTTTTTTTTATATACATACTGCATACTAGTTTTAATGGAACATGAAACACAAGTTCAAATTGGTCAAACTTTTAAAAATACAAGAAATGTAAACATTATATTTTATACGAGGGTAGACCCCTTTGTTCCACCCCTGACAGACTTTAAAATTAAAAAAAAATTGAAATTGTGTTCCCTACAATAATATTTGCAATAGAAAAGACAAAATAAGAAATATGCTGAAAATATAAATAACAAGGAAACAAGGAAAAAAGGAGACTCCCAAAAATGGTTCCAGATCCCGTTTATTGTTCCTCGTCATGTGGCTAATAGGTGCCTTAAGCAAAATGTTGGTATTAGCTTTAGATACTTGAAATATATTATAGAAGCAAATATGGTGAGTAGGCACTGTGAAGTTCGCGCTAGACGAGTTGGTGAGTCCATAATATTTTTTAGAATCTTGGAAATAAACTCTACACTGCTACGGTCACGGCGGTCAGCAAGAGGTAGAGAATTATGTTCCATAAGTAAGCTGTAATATTCGATGTCTCTTTCAGGTTACAACTTTTTCCATTCGAAAGGACAGATACTTTCGAAATTTCTTTTGAACACGTTTATTATCATATAAAACGCCAGGATCTAAAATTTTTGATATTGCATGGTATGGCTGCATCATTAATCTAGTAGTTATACTGTAAAGTAGTGTGAGTGTCATTGAAGGTAACCATAGTACACTTGTTGATGTTCAGAGGGAGATAATTGCCTTTGCTCCAAGTATTAATAAGCAGAATATTGACTTGCAAATGTTTACACTCATCAATGTTATCAATAGTATTAAATATCTTTACGTCATCTGTGTATGCTAAGACGTGACATGTAAACTGGGATAAAAGATCATTTATATACAAGGTGGCGCAGGCGAACGGGAAATTTTTAACGTTACAGTTGTCAGCACTGTAGAGCCGGCAGTTGTTCGTAACGTCGCACAATTGTTGTGAACGCATTGCCATTTAGTAATCATGGATCGTTGGACTGGTGCGGAACGTGCAGTAGATGTGGGAGCGTTTTATAGAAATGGTGATAGTCCGACTGCCGCGTAGAGAATATTTCGACAGCATTACCGACTTGGACGTCACGAACGTGTCCCATTTGCGCATGCGATTACAACGTGGGTGCGTAATTTTGAAGAAATAGGATCTGTATTGAAAGAGAAAGCTCCAGGTGGCATTCGAACGGTACGTACCCCAGAGAACATTGAGGCTGTTAGAGCTGCAATCGAGAGAAGTCCTCACCGCTCCGTTCGACAGCATGCATCTACGCTAGGGATTAAGCGACGAAGCTTACAAAGAATACTGCACGAATTACATTTCCATCCCTATAAGTTGCAGATTGTGCAACAATTACATGAACGAGACCCAGCGTCACGTATGGAGTTTAGTAGGCAGATATTGGCTAAAATTAACGAGGACGCGAATTTCGTTGGTAACATATGGATATCAGACGAAGCCCATTTCCACGTGAACGGTTTCGTAAACAAACAGAATTTTCGTTATTGGGCCCAGGACAATCCTTGTGAGTTACAGCAGCGACCACTACATAGCGACAAGGCCACAATATGGTGTGCTGTATCATGTCATGGTGTTATCGGCCCTTATTTTCTTGCACGTGAGGATGGTAGTGCAGCGGCAGTAACATCCGCTCGATATGTTGAAATGCGTTGACCATTTACACCGAGACTGTACGAGCTTAATCTTAATATGGAAAACATGTGGTTTCAGTAGGACGGAGCCACGTCACACACTGCTCGACATTCGATGGCAGCAGTTCGTCAATTGTTTGGAAGACGCAACGGTGACATTGAATGGCCTGCGAGATCCCCTGACCTTAGTGTGTACGACTTCTTCCTGTGGGGGTATCTTAAAGGCAAGCTGTACCGTACACCACCTGCAACAATCCACGAACCAAAGGAGAACATTCAACAAGAAATCACTGCCATTCCCCAAGACTTGCTACACCGCGCATTCCAGAGTTTTCATAACGGGCTGTTAGAGTGTGAGCGCCGAATGGGAGGACATCTTTCCGATGTCATCTTTTGGACATTTTGATTGAAAAAACATAAATGGCATGCTGCATACATGCACTTTCGTTAATAAATTACTAGTTTTATGAATTTATTCGTGGAAATGACGTTATTTCAAAATTTCCCGTTCCTCTGTGCCACCCTGTATAAATGAGAACGTAGCAGGTTACAAGGTGACGTGACTATTTTGGTTTATAAATGACCAAAGGGATCAGCTCTCGCATCGCATATTCTTTCCATTTGTTAATTCTTCGGTTTGTTTTATGTGCGTACACTAATTTGCAGCAATAGGAAAGTAACGCAATTTTGCAAATTTAGCTACAGTAATGTACTTGTGTGATTTTAAGCAATAATACATATAGCTATTTGTTTCACTACATAGATATTTTGTAAATGTAAATCAAAAGGTTTCCCTGAAATAACTTTAATTTACTACAGCTCCTCGAAAAAAGAAAACTTCAGATATCATTAGTTCTTTCTCCGCAGCATACCAGTGTCCACAAATATACGAAATCCCTCTCTGCTCTAACCATTTTACACTGACACAAATAAAAAGAAGCTAAAAAAGCTTCATCCGATCCACTCCTCGGACGCCTAAAATTTAATATACTGCGGACAAGCGTTCTTTTTTTTTTCGCGGATATTGCTGTTGCTGCCGGCAACCAATAATCAACGCACGAGTGAATTTTAGCTCTGGTATAAAGAACAATATCGCCGAACGAATGTGAGAAGGGATAAAAAAGGAACGAGGTAGAAACGCGTTGCAATATTTGTCAAGCGGTACGCGATTTGTTGTATTTTCCGTCCTTCTCTTTTTCGGTTCTCTTTTATTCGTGTATCAGTCGCTGGCGTGTTGAGATTTTGCGTTATCGATACGCTTTTTTTTGGTAAAAATTCGTTTCAAATACATATGTATGCACATCGCGATTATTCTGAAACTACATTTGGCAGTACTTTTTCAACTTCATTTGACATTTTTTTTATGGGTGAATCTGTTTTGCAAAATTTGTTCTACCTTTGGCAAAGTAGTTTCCCCTTTATATTTTTTACGCTATCTAAACGTGTTCTAACATTTTCTATTATCTCATTATCAGCGTAATAATATTTTAAATTCCTAGCAATTATATTGGTAACGTAATTGTATCTATTGCTTGTGGTTTCACACAATCTTTGGATGTCGGTGCGAGGCACTGCATGTCTTCACCGTGCTTTTCGTAAGATACATAATCACACGTGTCATTAGCTTGACACAATGCGACAAAACCATTTTTCTATCTGTTGCAAAGTACAATAGTTTACAGATTCGTAGCTTGTAGGTTGTAGGATTTTCCTTTCAGAGGAATCATTGCTAAAAATTCTTTTTTAGCCGACATGTCATTAAATACCATTCGAATAAATATACACAGTTGAGCAGTATTTGCGAAATTGGTGGATTTGTCGGACTGCAAAGAAAGGTATCTACATTCCATGATGTCATATTTTGGTTTATCTAACACATGGGCTGAAAAGTCTCGGGCCTTACACATACATGACGCTAGTTTTATTGTAGTCACCTTTTTCTCAGTTAGTACTAACCTTCAAAAGACAGCTGTTACAATTTCATGATATTCTATTCATTAGTTTGTGAGTTATTGTGCTAAGAGTCACGCTACTTTTGTTATTTTCAAAACAATGGATCAAAAACAATTTCGTGTTTTAATTTTACACTGCTTCCTGATGGGAAAAATACCGTTCAAGCGAAACAATGGCTTGAAAAGTGTTATGGGGACTCCGCTCCATCAGAAACAACAATAAGACATTGGTTTGCTGACTTCAAACGTGGTCGTAGAGACAACGATGATGCAGAACGCAGTGGACGTCCAAATGAAGCGGTAACACCAGAAAACATCAAAAACGTCCACAAAATCGTTTTGAATGATCGAAAAGTGAAGTTGCGTGAGTTAGCTGACATCGTAAAGATATCAAAAGAACGTATTGGCTTTATATTGCATGAGCATTTGACTATGAGAAAGCTCTGTTCAAAGTGGGTAGCGCGTTTGCTCACTGTTGACCAAAAACAAGAACGCGTTGATGATTCTGACCAGTGTTTGGCCATGTTTAAACGTAACAAATCGGAATATTTGCGTCGATATGTGACAATGGATGAAACATGGATCCATCACTTCGCTTCGGAATCAAAACGATCGTCATCTGAGTCGACAGCAACTGGTGAATCTCGTCCAAAGCGCCCGAAAGCACAACAATCGGCTTGAAAGGTTATGGCCTCGTTATTTTGGGATGTGCGTGGTGTAATATTCATCGACTATCTTGAGAAAGGAAATACCATCAACAGTGAATATTATATAAGGTTATTGGAGCGTATGAACGCCGAAATTGCAAAGAAACGACCACATATGGCAAAGAAAAAATTTTGTTTCATCAAGACAACGCACCGTGTCACAAGTCAATCAAAACAATGGCAAAACTACATGAATTGAACTTCGAATTGCTCCCACATCCACCGCATTCGCCAGATTTGGCTCCCAGCGACTACTGGCTGTTCGCAGACCTCAAAAAAATGCTCGCCGGTAAGAAATTTCGCACGAATGAAGAGGTTATCGCTGAATCTGAGGCCTATTTTGAGGCGAAAGATAAATCGTTCTACAAAAGTGGTATTGAAATGTTAGAGCGGCGCTGGAATGATTGCGTTGCTCTTGATGGAGATTACGTTGATGAATAAAGCTAATTTAGAACCAAAAAAAACGTGTTTTCTTTGTTAGATCCGGGACTTTTCAGCGCATGTGTTACCATGTCCTGGCTCATGACTTCAACACGCCATGTAACTATCGGACGAGATAAGTGAAGTTCTTTAATAGCAGACGTGATCTTTGTTTTATTTTTGAAATCTCCAAATAAAACCTTATTAAAAAATGCTTTCTTCACAACTATTCCGTCTTCAAAGGGTTTCTTGTGTTTCACCAATATATGAGAAATTTTAAGTGACGTGATCTTTGTAGGTTCTGATTGTTTGACTGATCTTGTGAACATGCCTTGTCCTCTTTTCAAACAGGTTATCAAATCATGCACTTTTCGTTTTCTTAATTCATTCTTTGGTAGGAAATCGTTTTCATAGATCTTATGAATGGTTTTAAGATGTCTCTCTATGTTTCCACGCTTAGGTATTGCAATTGATGCTCGGCGAATAACACGACTGCACTTATCCTCCACCATACAAAATAAGAATTTCCCCCCCCAATCGTTATTAAAATGATACGTTTTACTTCTTTTTCCCGGTCTCATTTTGTATTATTATGTGCTGCGGGTTCGAAAGGATAAAATAATGCCACATAGATTTTAGTCAAGCGGCGCTCTATTTATAAACTTCGTATCGCATTCGAGTTACTACTCGGTGCGGTCGAAATTTCGAAATTTCTCGCTAAACACGCCGCCCGTAGTTTCCAGAAGAATCGGCGTGAATCAAAGACGTCGCGCACCGTGGCTTTTCCTTGTCAAATACCGCCCGTTTCTCTTATAAACCCGTCTTTCTCTCTGTTGGCAGGGGGTGATTCCGATATAAAAAAGTACTAAGGGAGTTATTCTGACTTAATTGTAAATCAGTCGTCATCAAATGAAAACTGTGAATCGAATATTTCCTGAGATCGGCCCAAAAAGCTCCCGCGATTGACGGTTTGAGCATCGCTGCTATAAAAGATAGAGAGAATAACATAATTCAGGAACAAAGCGTGTTTTAACAGTTAGTTTTCCAGGCGGCCTCTCACTCGTAACTCCACTTTCGAGATTGCAGCTACAACTACAGACGCCGGCGTCGTTTTAATGCTAACGAAGCCAATAAACTTAGGCTGCGTCATTTCTCATATCACAGTCATGTCACTAACAAGAGTAATGAATCCGCGACTAGGATGCTACGTCCTTCAGAATCTCTCCTAGTTTCGCTCTCAACCCGTTCACAATTACAGTTTTACGTAGATTTTCGGGGACTAATTAAGAATATGACGATGACCTACGTTGATTATAATTATAAAATTCGATTCTAAGGTACGAGGGCGCATAATCATGCCCCTCCACTCACCTACCTCTAATTAGTTGTTTGATTAATGTTTCTGACATTTAGTTAACTGACATTTGTAGATCATATCTACATAATATCAAGTTTGTATCTCAAGGTGTTGTGCTGTGGCTAATTGCTAATGTTAGATATCCACCCTCGTACATTGATGTATTCTAACTATATTCTTATTTGTATAACTATTCTCTAACGGTATCCATATGGAAAGACATGCTTTTAATTAACTTTCTTCTGTTATCGTAAATATTAATTACAACTCCACCTCACTCAGCGTGTTCAAATCTTCCTTTCAACATACCGTTACCCAACTCAAGTAGCGGTAGGCGCTCAGAAACTTGCGTATTATACGAAACGCCCCGAATAACGGCCAAAATACAAACGATTATTTGCGCAAACATCCAAGCCAGTTATCCTCGAAAATCTCTTAAGAAGCCCTCGTTGATAGATCGTCGTAGAAAAGCGTTTGATGAAAAAACGTTTCCTCTTCTCCCCATATTCGATCTACCTGCGACCGTAGACCCATATCCAAACAGATGACACGCAATTTTGCGGATGATCCGGGTCCGGAAACGCCAGCAACGAGAAAAAAAGGAAAGACAAGTTTGGCGATGCATAGAAAGGTACTCGCCCGTGTAATTTTTTTCTATTATCGAGGAGAAGTAATATTTTCACATCCGTACGCGTACATAAACGTTCCTAAAAGCTCAGATTCATCCGCAGTGTAGCGGTTTGTCCACTTTATGCGTTAAAATTATAATAAAGTATAAATATGTTCCATGCGGATATAAAGGGTCGGAATAATTCGATTATTAGGATTGAAATTTTCACGCTCGCAGACCCGTTTCATCCTGCGGAGAAAATCGAATTAGGGAAATTATTCAAAAGACCTTTGGGGTACGACCATAATATATATGATACGTGAAAATGATTAGCAAACGAGGCGTGGTTCATTTAGTTTTATGAAAGGCGATTCTCCTTGTCCATCTCTCGGAATTTTGGGTATCCTGAAATAAAACGGTAATAGAATCTATGGAAGCAGTCACATGTAAATTCGATTACAATGGTGTTTATAACAGATTTTAAGCAGTGTATCGGGAAGTTATAATTGTAACGGATACGCGTTAAACACAGCTGGACGAATACCTATGGGTTATCCACAGAAGTTGTTGGTATGTTAGAGATTGTCATTGGTCATTTCTGTCTGCGTATAAAGATATTAATGAAGCCTGTGATGCGTTTTACAATACGCAAATTTAGATACGTATGTTCCTTTAAAAGGTAATTCTCGTTCCACGTAACCGATATGATAAATAATATTAAATTTAAAAAAGATACAAAAGAACTTACTATAATCACTACTTGCTTCAATATAAGAACTTACGGAAAATTATAAAAAGAAATGCCATGCTCTTAGACAAAAGCTATGTACTAAACCTAGAAAGCCAAATTAAAGATAATGCTAAAGCATTTTGGTCTTGCATACGAGCTAAAATCAGAGTAAGTGGTTTGCCTACTTCTGTCCGGAACGCCGCTAAGCATCCTTTTTAATTTATCTTTGTCCACTGGCATCTTTCCTGATGTATAGAAAATGATGCGAGTCACTCCTGTTCACAAAAAAAGGGATATTTCTTTCGTGAATAACTATTGGACTATCTCAATCATTAACAACTTTGCTAAGGTCTTCGAGATCTGCTTGTATAACAGCATTTATCCCTTATTCCGACCCTTCTTATCCGAGCATCAGCATGGTTTTAAGACCTAACGTTATACAGTATTTAATCTTGCTGTTATTATACAGTTCTTATCGGAGTATTTAGATGATGGCGAACAGGCTGACGTCATATACCAAGCTTTTGATAAAACTTTCACCTTTCAAATACTGCCTCTCTAATAGAATGCAATTTGTTAGCTATATAGGCCGTCGTTCAAATCATTTCTTTCCTACATCTGGAGTACCGCAGGGTAGTAATTTGGGTCCACTACTCTTGTTACTTTTTATAAATGATCTACCTCCAATTCTAGATTGTGGCAAACTATTATTCGCAGATGATTTAAAATTGTTTTCAAGATTAAGTACCTGCGTAGACGACTGCCAGCATTTACAAAGTCAGCTAGATCTTCTTTAACCTGTGGTGTATTCACAGCGATCTCGATCTTAATATATCAAAGTGTAACATTGTTTCATTTTCATCCAAATCAACATTAATAAATCGTCAATATCGAGTTAATAATATTACATTGAGCCGCTGTGATGCTATAAAGGACTTGGAAGTCACATCCGATTACAAACTTACTTTCAGCGAACATATTAGGGATATTTTCTCAACATCTATAAAATCATACGCAATATAAGGCACTTCTCGTTAACACATTCTATAATAACGCTGTGTTTTTGTTAGGTGTGCTCCAAATTAGAGTATGCTTCCTTGATTTGGTCACCGTTTTATAAAACTCATTCTAATTCACTTCGAAAAGCTCCAAGATGTTTTCCAAAATATTTATACTTTAAACAACAGCGTATATCCACAACGGGGTTTAGATCAAACCACTTTATTAAATCTCTTTCAAAGCGACGTATAGTAACCGACATGAAGTTTCTGCATAATTCTGGTGAATAATCGTATTCATGTAATACCGCTTATAAATAGTCTATATTTTACTGCCCCTCAATACTCAGCTCGATAAATTAATATTAGAATTACATCTTGACATAATTCTAATAGGCTACAATAATCCATTATACTTTAAACGACTGAATTCAGTTCGATACGACCTCTTCAACCCCGTCGTATGACGGACATTACTTCCAATTTCTATTCATAACATCATCTCTATGCGGTAAAGGCAAATTTTCCGGTACCGTAGCACCGCCACGTAGTGAAGATATTAGCCGAACTACACGTAATAGATACATTTCAGCCAGAATCCGAACGTCCCCTCGAACCGACCACCGTCATCGGTGGGGAAAACCGCGTTCTGCCATCCTCTCCGGCCACCGTTATTGATATGTCGGTCCACGGTTGCGGTACGTGCCCCTAGATTTACACGCAGACGGTCAAGGTGATGCATGTACGCCGAATAATGGAGCGTAATACGAAAGCTTATTGTATAGAGATTGGAACCATTGCTGCGAAACTAGCGGACGTAGCTTGGACGAATATTATGGGAAAGTTTTCGGCGGTCAATCGCAGGCTGATGAGAGGATTTTGCGATGTATAGAGTAGGATTAGGACGGTGTTTGTATGTATGAGGTACGTTGGACCCGTTTCAAGTTTAAATGATGCGGAAGCAACTGGTTTAATTTTGGAGAATGATTGAAATATCAGATTCCTCCAAATCGAACGTCATTCGAAAGGTTTAAATACCAGGTGTATACGTGTGGTGTATTGCTAAAAAGAAACACGTAATTTTCAAGGGAAATTATTTTTTTTTATTCAAGATATTGGCCATCGGTTTCTACACATTTCACCAATCTTTTAAGTAATTTATGGATGTCATGCCAGAAAAACTGTTTGAATTTTGTGCCATTCGCCGAGTCATTTTCCAATTTCTTCGAAAGACAAATCTTGTGGGACCCATTTATCGAGTTTATTGATTTTCCCCATTGCTCGTAAACGTCTGCTGATTGTTTCTTGTGACACATGTAATGCTTCTGCTAATTGCTATGAGTTTAAATTGGGTCATTATCCAATAACTTCTGCAATTGCTCGACTTCGCATTTTCGTGGTCTACCAAAACGTTCATTGTCTTTCACATTGAAATCACCAGATCTAAATTCTCGGAACCATGTCTCACATGTTCCAATCAATGGATCGTGTTCATCATATGTTTCTACCAGCAAACGATGACTTTCAACAGCCTCTTTCTTTTGATTAAATAAGAACAGTAATGCGTATCGCAAATTTTTCAGGAGCAAAACTCAACATGATGACTGAACGATAAAGCAAAGACGCTAATTTTTGGCGGATTCAACTGGTGTGTGTTTATAGTTTAAATGTCAGACGAACAAAATGACGTATGCGTCAAATTAATACGCTCTTAGTTGAACCGGAGAGGACTTATGCATACACCTGGTATAGTCAATCTATCGTCTCTAGTTTGGATAGTTTTCGAACATTGCCTACAGTGAATAACCCTACATCAGTTTCCTCGATTAAATAACATTCTTTAAGCGAAAAAAAATTGCGATTAATATTTCAACAACTAAGTTGAAAGCTTTTGAACAAGAACGATATACATTCATCCGTGATGGATTTCACGCAGATTCATCTCATATACAAACCATAGATTTGATTAATTCGCGTCTAATACACGACATGTCGCTACCTGAGTCCACCGACGCAGGCCTGTCTAATGGTTCGCAAAGTTTTCGTACCGGTCAAGCCCGAGGTCGCTCAGGATTTCGAGGATTAAGTGGCTACCTACGTCGAAGTGACTGAAAATGCCAACGTGTCCACCGTATCATCTACATGTACACCTACCACTCGGTTAGATTTTCGTCGCTTATAGCTTCCACCCCTTCACAGGGGTTGTAATCCGTTCCCGCCGTTCTCTCATTTGCGTTTCAAATTTCGTCCCGGCCGAGACGTCGACGACCAGCTTGAAACGTTCGTAGCGGATCTCGAGTACATACGGGGATGGATAGCTTCGTGCAGGTACATTTGCTTACGTAGATTTCGCTGCGATACACGTGAAAGGTATATCGGATGCCTGACAGCTCGATAGTGGATGTTTTAATTATAAATTCATCTCGATGAATAGCGAGACTTTGGTTGGATTTATTTGTGGCAACATTGAATGGAAATACAGCAACGGATTACTCGTTTTTCGGAACGGAATGCAAGGATATAACATATGTATAAACATTAAGATCGGACTTTGCGAAACGTGGATCCAATGTTAGGAAGGTATTGTGGTGGTTCAAAATAATAATAATAATAGAATTTATTGTCCAACAGAATACCAATTACAGATCAAAAAATAATATAAAGCCATACTTACATTGTATACTCACGTTCAATCAAAATCTCACCGCTAATGTTAGTAAATACTGAATCTGAAAGATTAGCATTACGATTCCTGACATTGAATTGTACTAGCTTTAGAGATTTACAGAAATTTCTAAAAGTACGTGTTTTAGAACAAGTAAAACTTACAAAACTAAGTTGCGGTAAATTAAAGTATCCAATTAGTAAAATAGGGTGATGTATAATAAAGAGGTCAAGCGCTTCAAAAAATAATTCAAAACCACTTGCAGTAGTATCAGGAGGCATATATGCACAGCTACAAGCAGAAATCTAGATTTATTAAATTTACAATCGTAGGTTAAAACGTCTATTGAGGGAGCAAGTACTTCTAAGTTATGACTACAAACAGAGTAAGTTATCACATTAGCCAACGCAATAAGAACACCTCGGCCTCTGGACTTGCCAGCTAAAGAAAAATTTCTGTCACATCTAACCACACCATAAAGCTCTGAAAATATTTCGTTGCTGCCAACAGTATCATTAAACCATGTTTCGGTAATAACAATTAGATCGTAAGAAAAATTACGTACGCTGGTATAAAACGAGTGCGTTTTGGAACACAAATCGCGAACATTTTGGTAATATATACTGAACGTAGATGGCAAACCGTTGGACGGACTCTTATTTGGCTTACTACTAACTTTGGCCGTGAAAGCCCACGTATTCATTTACGTTTGATGGCTTTTGATAAACAACATCCCACGTTTCTTTATGCTTGTTTATTTTTTTCGAATAGTATTGGTTTTTACTTGATTTGTGTACAGAGTGATTTTATATGTTTGAGGACAGTTTAAATTTCGCGCGGTGGATTCTAGGGAATTTGACATGTTAAGAGTGGCCATTGTGAGTATCGGTCCTGTCAACTACCTGTGGACACGTTATTTATTCGTTATTTATATTCATTTTACTCGTTATTATTTGCTTCATTTTTACTTGTAATCTGTTCTTCTTAGAGCTACTGTTTATCAGTGTTATTTTCCAGGTATGTTTTTATGCATTTCTATTAAATTAAGTGAACTTAATTGTTGTTAGTTTTAAGATGCCGTTTACGGCCGAGCAAGACGCTTTTATTTTAAAAGCGCATTATCGCAGTGGCACTCATCACGAAGATGGATCATGGACTTATTCATTGCAATCATATGTGAACCAATTTCGTGAAAATTATCCGGATGTTGTCGTACCATACAAAGTGTTTTGTAATCACAGAGACAGAATTATTGAACGATTCGAAGGGAAACACTGCATTTGCAAAGGAAAATCAACTGGACGACCAACAGTGTTAACAGAAGAGACTGTTGATGATGTTAGACAACGGATAGAAGCAAGTCCTAAAAAGTCAATTCGCAAATTAGCAGCTCAAACTGGTATGATGCTTTTTCTATTTCTAAGATGTAGTATTTTTCATTTTCGTTATTTTAGGTTTATCGTTCAGTACTGCAAGAAAAGCATTGGTTAAAAATCTACACATGCATCCGTATAGAGTAACCGTAACACAGCAATTATTGCCAATTGATATTCCACGACGAATTCAATATTGTCAGTGGTTTAATGAAAATCTTAATAATGATGATACTTTAGATTTAACATTCATGTCAGACGAGGCCTGGTTTCACTTGTCAGGTTATATTAACAGCCAAAGTTACAGGACATGCGCTACAGAAAACTCTCATAATTTTGTTGAGACTTCTTTACATCCACAAAAAATTGGGGTCTCGGTGGCAATGTCTAGACGTCGCATAATTGGCCCTATTTTTTTCCATGAAAATATCAATGCGGAAAGATATCGCACTCAAATTTTGGAAGTGTTTATAAACCAATTACATGACGATGAATTGGAAACGTGGTATTTTCAACAAGATGGAGCGCCACCTCATAGCGCATGATACATTGGAATATCTAGAAGTGTATTTTGGTGACAGACTTATTAGTCGCGATCGTTGGCCATCACGGTCACCTGACCTAACCCCTTTAGATTTTTATCTGTTTGGGCATTTAAAAAATAACATACATCAAAATCGACTTCGCAATTTGGAAGAACTACGAGCAGCCATAGAGCAGGAAATTCGTAATATCGATCAAAACCAATTACAGCGACTGTTTGACAGTATTAAGAGACGAATACATTTATGTCTTGAATCAAATGGAGGCCATTTCGAACATACATTATAATGTAATTGTTTTTTTGCAATAAAATTATACAAAAAAGGGAATCGTTTGCTTTTAAATATGTAGTGCTCAAATTGAAATATTTGTATTAATTCGAAAGCTATTTAAAATCATCTATATTTCATTCCATTTTTTTATCACATTTACATTAATTTTCTGCTTAGAAAATCAATATGAAATTGATTTTTTGAAGATCTGTTGTCAATATTTTATCACCCATCCCAAAATCTATTTGCTACGCTACTGGTTACGAATTCAAAACCAAATCGCCAACGTGACAAAAATTTAGCAAGGCGCGAAATTTAAACTGTCCTCAAACATTTAAAATCACTCAGTACTTTTGCACAGCAATACGCAATTTTGTTACTAAGCAAATTCCTTCGGTATATCGTAAATTGCGTTGAATACATTTTAAAAATTCCATAACTCAAGTGGGCCACGGAATTGCCGAGATATAGTTAGGAGTACGGATTTTTAAAGCGTGAGAATCCACATTACATTTAACGATCTGTTTTCGTCTTCTAAAACGTAATAAGTTCCGAAAGGTCATCATTATCTCCTTCGGCGAATCCGCGCTACAAACATGGTAAAATCGTCGAAGATGCTCAAGCCCTTCAGTTTTCCGCGCTCTATACGACGTTATTACCTTTGGCAAGAGAATTCGGTGATTATCGGAGCTGCGGCACGTCGAAGAGAACCTGGAAGGCCTCGCTAATAAATCGACCCGCATTACCTAGTTGCCGGAGAGAAAAAATAACTCTATTTAAACCCTTCGCCCTTCGACCAAACAATGTACGCGAAGTTCCGTTCTCCCTTTTTCCGCCTTTCCCTTCGCCCCTATTGTGTGTTGCGTGTAGTTAAGAACATCGTTTTTCCGAGTGATTTATCTACTTACATTTAAGCGTGCCGCCGCCGCCCTTCGCTTTTGAATTAGAATGCATTGTGTGTTTGTGAGCGCGCCCCTCCTTTCCAACGACCAACGTGCTTCGTACGGCTCTTTTTAATACGGGCGTAGAACCGACGTTTTTGTAGTCGAGATTTGCCGGTGAACAAGGCTCGTTAAGCGGGTTTATTGCTTCCGTTCGATTTTAAGTACCTTTTAGCCCCACTTCTTGCCGCTGAGTTTCTTTTGTTTCGCGCGGGTAAAAACGACCAAGTTGACGTCTTAATTTTATCATTACGACATCAAAAAGCCGTTTGCTTGTTTAGATTAAATATACTGGAAATCAGAAGAGCTTTGCACTGCGTTATTGATTAATACATCGGATAAATTTTACACCTCTGTTTAATTGTATGTATAAAACAAGGATAAAATAATTGGTTGAAGTGATGATTTTGATTAATGAAATAATTAAAACTCTGGAGTTACCGGTACACTCCACTACACACAAATCAATAGTTAATCGAAACGTAGCGTTTCGAGAGCACGTGAACTCCCATTATCGACCGTGTTACCGACTGATTGTAAAAATGTGTTGCACATGCATTATTTCCTACGTAGGCTCTAAAACGTCTTAAAATACATAACCTTTTACAACTTATTGGGTGGCCTCGGATATCTGTATCTTTTCGCCAAGGGAAGGAACGATGGTAGTACATCATGCGGACTCGATTTATTTATAATTTGGGGTAGCTCTCTAAAATAAAAGATTAATAAAATTGTGTATGTCGCAAAATTATTTTCAAATAGGCGGAAAATGATTTAAACAGGTGGAAGGCACGGCGATGGGTAATCCAGTTTCCCCTTTCATTGCGAACATTTTCGTGGGCATATTTGAAACGAACTTGAGAAAAGAAACCAAATATTTCCCGAGAATTTGGCTGAGGTAAGTAGATGATATTTTCGCGGTGTATGATGCCAATAAAGGGAACATATTGCGACACATCTTTACATTGAGTCCGTAACACGGTTGACAATGGGAGTCCACGTGTAGAAACGCTGCGTTCCGGATAATTATTAATTTGTGTGGAATGGAGTTTACTGGGATATCTGTGAATCTTTTTACTATATTTGAAACATTTCATTATTGTTTTATTGTAGTTTATTCTATCTGTTTTTATATTTACGGCCAGTCCAATAAATTGCAAACGTATTTCGTAATTTTCCCTTTGTATCAAATAAATATTTATTTTTAGCAATTTCACATAACGGGATTTTTTTCTTTGAATAATTCGTAATGTTTAAATGAATTTCTATCAAATCAATTCTGAATAACACATGGGCTGAAAAGTCCCGGGCCTAACAAAGAAAACACGTTTTTTTTTTGGTTCAAAATTAGCTTCATTCATCGACGTAATCTCCATCAAGAGCAACGCAATCATTCCAGCGCCGCTCTAACATTTCAATGCCACTTTTTTAGAACGATTTATCTTTTGCCTCAAAATAGGCCTCAGTTTCAGCGATAACCTCTTCATTCGTGCGAAATTCCTTACCGGCGAGCATTTTTTTGAGGTCTGCGAACAGCCAGTAGTCGCTGGGAGCCAAATCTGGCGAATAAGGTGGATGTGCGAGCAATTCGAAGTTCAATTCATGTAGTTTTGCCATTGTTTTGATTGACTTGTGACACGGTGCGTTGTCTTGATGAAACAACATTTTTTTCTTTGCCATATGCGGTCGTTTCTTTGCAATTTCGGTCTCCAAACGCTCCAATAACGGTATATAATATTCACTGTTGATGGTATTTCCTTTCTCAAGATAGTTGATGAATATTACACCACGCACATCCCAAAATACCGAGGCCATAACCTTTCCAACCGATTGTTGTGCTTTCGGGGGCTTTGGACGAGGTTCAGCAGTTGCTGTCCGCTCAGATGACGATCGTTTTGATTCCGGAGCGAAGTGATGGATCCATGTTTCATCCATTGTCACATATCGACGCAAATATTCCGATTTGTTACGTTTAAACATGGCCAAACACTGCTCGGAATCATCAACACGTTCTTGTTTTTGATCAACAGTGAGCAAACGCGGCACCCACTTTGAACAGAGCTTTCTCATAGTCAAATGCTCATGCAATATAAAGCCAATACGTTCTTTTGATATCTTTACGATGTCAGCTAACTCACGCAACTCCACTTTTCGATCATTCAAAAGATTTTGTGGATTTTTTTGATGTTTTCTGGTGTTACCGCCTCGTTTGGACGTCCACCGCGTTCTGCATCATCGGTGTCTCTACGACCACGTTTGAAGTCAGCAAACCAACGTTTTATTGTTTTTTCTGATGGAGTGGAGTCCCCATAACACTTTTCAAGACATTGCTTCGCTTGAACGGTATTTTTTCCCATCAAGAAGCAGTGTAAAATTAAAACACGAAATTGTTTTTGATCCATTGTTTTGAAAATAACAAAAGTAGCGTGACTCTTAGCACAATAACTCACTAACTAATGAACATAATATCATGAAATTTTAACAGCTGTCTTTTGAAGGTTAGTACTAACTGAGAGAAATGTGACGGCAATAAAACTAGCGTCATCTATGTGTTAGGCCCGGGACTTTTCAGCCCATGTGTTAATATTAAATTATCGCAAAAAGTTTCCTAATAACGTTTATTTATACGTTTCAATTACGTCGTCAGAGATTTAAACTTTCCTAACTACGAGTATATTAAAGGCGTCACGTTAATGTTTTATGTTGTCAGTGGAATGAAATTTTGATATAGCAAGCTGACACAAGCTTTAATTTTATATACTCGGATGGAAAGTTAAAACGCAGTTTCGATTAAATAATAAATGTAATAAATTCTCTGCTAGGCGGGATCAACTGTGAAATCCTGACAGTTTTAAAAATATCATTGCGAGATCTCGTAGTCTTTTATTTAAATATTTGATACGCTTTTATTAAAAACCAGTCATTGTCACTATAAATTGTATGTTTCTATTTTATTTGAAACGAATAGATCCCGTTTAAAACTAAATTTGTACTGAAAATACGTACTTCCAGACTTTTTTCCAGGCCATTACTTATTGGCTTTGGTCTTTGTATACTGGGATTGAAGCTAATAATCTTAACTGAAATAATTATAATCTTAATCACGCACCTTATTTCACTACTGCATGTCCGCCAAAAAAAATTGACGAGAAATTTTCCACCTTTAGTTGCAATTTTTACGCTAACAGACACTTGGAATTCTTAAAAATTAACCATACTATCTTTATTCTCATCCCTCTTCAGTTTCTTTCTTCGTTTCACTTCCTTATACTCTTCCGCAATACAGGAGTTATCGATTGAGTTGCGTAGAACCGAGTGGAGGGCGGATGTGTATACGTGAAAAACGTTTTCTCCTAATTAATCATATCTCGTCGATTCTAGACGACAGCAATTTCGCTTGTTTACTTGTTAGTCCTTCAATTTATCATCGCCGTGCGTCGTAGAAACCGAGCCGCGTTTTGATGCCTCTAATAAATGCTTGCGTAACAAATTTCGGTCGATTGTATGGCGTTAAATTTGCTCGTTAATACGTTGCCGAACATTATTATTAGGTGCGTACAATATAGATGTAACAATATCTATTTTGGGGAGGAAAATGTATTTATTTATAATAACACAAGAACCAAATAATAATACATTACAGTTATAACTAGAGACCGGATTATATGCAAAGTGCAAAAATTTAATTTTTAATTACACTGATTAAAGTTAATTAGCGTTAATCAACTTTAATCAGTGTAATAGATGTCTTACACTTCACTTTTCGATCATTCAAAACGATTTTGTGGATTTGTTTGATGTTTTCTGGTGTTACCGCCTCATTTGGACGTCCATTGCGTTCTGCATCATCGGTGTCTCTACGACCACGTTTGAAGTGGGCAAACCAACGTTTTATTGTTGTTTCTAATGGAGCGGAGTCCCCATAACACTTTTCAAGATATTGCTTCGCTTGAACGGTATTTTTTCCCATCAAGAAGCAGTGTAAAATTAAAACACGAAATTGTTTTCGATCCATTGCTTTGAAAATAACAAAAGTAGCGTGACTCTTAGCACAATAACTGACAAACTAATGAATGGACTATCATGAAATTTTAACAGCTGTCTTTTGAAGGTTAGTACTAACTGAGAGAAAGGTGACTGCAATAAATCTAGCGTCATCCCGGGACTTTTCAGCCCATGTGTTATATATATGTATATATTGCTTACTAAGAAGGGCATCGATCAAATTTAAATTAAGAAAGTGTCGTGAATGTTAAGAAAGAGTTACCTTTCGCTCGTTTACCGATTCGAAATCAAATTATAAAATTCTTCATCTTATTCTTTCTTCTATTACTCAATTCGCCATAACCACTTTAGCCCTTCCAATCGCCCCCATTTCCCTTGCTTTCCCCGCTTCAAAAACATAATCAATCAAGTACGCCGAGACGCGACAAACGATGATGCGGCAAGGGGAGGGGGATATTCATTAAACACTCTTTAGTTGGAGAAGTTTGACGCGTTCGGTCGGAACAATGCGCGTCAGCCAAACAGCGCAAAATTACAACTCTCGACAATTGCATTTTACCTCCGTTGACCGCGACCCATTTTAGCCGACGGCTAGCGACGGCGAACACGCCGAAAAAAAGTCGACAGCGAAAAAAAGCAGGAAAGCGAATTGAAATTGAATTGCGTCTCGTTATATGGTATCATCGCATGAATTCCCATTATGATGGAAAAAATTGCGTGGATTGATTCTGATGCATCAAGCGAACAATAAAAAACAAATTAAATAGTTTCGAATTCGGTGAAGGGCGCTAGTGAATAAAGGTTGCATGCGAATAGCAGTGTTGCATGCGATTTTTTAATTAAAAAATATTCAGTAAAAAAATTAAAAAGAAATTGAAAAATTGTTTTAACAAACTGACAATTACAAAAAAATCTACACTAATTCTGACTTCACTTGTTAATTAAATGGAAAGCCTCAATAGCACGCAATTTTCCTTAAAAGAGTTCAACTTATCAAATAAACATGTTTCGCTATCACTGTAGCTTCATCAGATTGAGCTTGATCAAATATTGATACAGTTATAGCGAAACATGTCATATTAATACTGTGTTAAATATATTCGAAATTTTGTGATTTGAGTTTTATTTCTCCGACCATTCTTCAATATGAATTTCCCAATATGCCCAACCGCGGCGCTGGTGGTCATCTTAGACCTTACACCCCTACACCCCACATACAGGGAGTGGTCCATGAGGCAATGTATAGACTAACCAGGGCGGGGACTGAAGGAAATGAGACTGCGTTCCAGAGAGCTTGGTTATCTCGAGCGGAACTTCCCCATTTCTAAGTGTTGTAGAAATATAGCTTCAAAAAGAATGTTCTTATAAAGCTAAGTAATAAGAAAGAATGGCGTTGAGCTCTAATACCATCAGCTTGAGATTAGTCTGGGAATAGCTAGACAAACTAAACAACCTATGCAGAAAAAAACAAAGTTCACTATATTGGGTACCAGGACACACTTGGATCAGCGGCAACGAGAAAACTGACCTATTAGCAAAGAAAGCCGCCACAACTTAGTTGGCGGGATTGGGGCGATTCTGTGGTATAGGGATGAGCACCTATAAGAGAGAACTTAAAGACAGAGGGAGAATCTTCCTGGTCAAAGACATTCCAAGGTATTCATTGGAAACTTCAATAAGTAAAGAACAAAGACTATACTAGAACTTAGTAGAAATTGCCACTCCACCATTACATGCTGTTATCAGTTATGGACTAGGAGGAGTCTGCAAAGTTACGTCTACCGAAGAACCAACGAGCTGCAGATCAGCCATCTTCGGCTAATGGCACTAAGAGACTTGAGTACCAGGTCACTTTCTGATCTATGGTTAGATATGGTTCTGACTATCGGGTTTACAACAAGGATAGAGACTTCTTAACTATATTCAAGCAGCAGGGGGTGGTGGTGCTGTGATTGTTGTACATTCCAATACACTTTCATCGCAGTTAGAGTGTCATCTAACATCTGCGAGGAACTATTGGTGTCTATTCTAATTCATAATAAGGAATACATCTTTTGTAGTGATTGCTTGCATGTGTATCAAGTTACTGGTACACAGACCCCAAAGAATATTATATTAGATTTAGTTTTTGTTTCTTATGCTAATATGAACGTTAGGACTAATGAAATTGATCTGGTACCACCTGATCTTTGCCACCCCTCCTTGATTATACATGTTTCATTTACTAAAGACATGATTTTTGTCGCTAACAACTCCGGTTGGAAATATAATTTTAGGAAGGTGCATTATCAACTAATTAAAGATTGTTTTTTGTACACTTAAAGTTGGTGTGAAGTATTTGGTATGTAATCCATTGCCTTTGAATATTTATACGTTCCTGCATTGTTTGACCAAGAAATTCTCAAATTCTCTTGCTGTTTCTTGCAATTTCCATGTCACGCAATATATTTTGCCAGTATAATAATAGTCTCTAATTTTAACATGTTACTACATAATGCTCTAAAAGATCTCACAATATAAACTTTTGGAAAGTTACGTTTAGTTATGAATATGCGCATCATGTTAACACCAATTTCTGCGGAACTAAATGCAAAAGTTAGCGAGTTACTTGTGTACATCAGCCCGCATCTTTTGTTGTGTATTATTATAATCACCATTCAACAAGCTAACTGACAATTTAATTAGAATGGAAACCGTATGCATGTTTACGTGCATGTGTAATTTGAAACTGACCTACTTGTAAAATTAGTGATATTGTAGTGATAAGGAGTAAAGTTGCATAAGCTTCCATTTAATTAGAAATCTAATTCAAATAAATGAAATCAGATACAAACGACGTATACTTTAAGCTCCTGTATGTGAAAACTTATTATTTTCCTAGAAGTAAAATTACAAGGCGCACTTACACCTCGAGATGTACATATGTTATACCGCAATGTGTGTAAGTAAACATTGCACGAGATAAAATAGAAACGTTCAATTTTATAATATACGTAATTAGTGTCAGCTTCACGTTTAGGAAGTTCTTTACGTTTTATTGAATTTTTACATAATACATCACGTAATGGCAATGTAAAAAGTATATGGAGTGCTCGTTTTTATAAGAACATTTTAACATTTTCTATCTATAACCGTTTAGGAGCTACAGTAGCTTGGTACCCTGGTACCTTGGAACCGTGGTACCAGGGTGTGAAACTTCAAACGCCCGTATCTCTTAAACGGTTAGAGATATCGAAGCGTGCTAAAAGAAATCTTGCTCGGCACGTAAAAATCTACCGGATAGGATGATAAAAACGGTCATTTTCGGACCTCGAAATTTTACCGAAATTTTTCGGCCGAATCTCCGTATCTCGGTTATGCGTGGTCGCAGCGCGACCGTTCGGTGTTCATTCGAAAGATCTCGACGCGTACTTTCGAACGGCGCAAACCGGGATCCTCTATCTATAACCGTTTAGGAGCTACAGCGCTTCAAAGTTTCGGAGTTAAGCATTTTTGGAAATTTCGAAACTTTAAACGCGATTTTCTCCTTAACGGTTAGAGATAGAGAGGCAAACTTTTTTATCGTAATCTACGCGAAAATACGCGTCTTTTGATATGTCACTCGACCCCATTCGGAGCTCCTTTAAGAAGTTGAGTTTTGCACCCCCTCAACTTTCAAACGTCCATATCTCCCAAACGGTTAGGGCTAGGGGCTGAAATTTCTCAGGCGTAATACACCCATATATGGCCACGTTCCGGTAGGGTCAAAACCCCGAAATTCCGACCCTCGATTTTTCGGGTCGAAAAATTTCATCGTTTTGGTCAGAAAAATGCGACGTTTCTGCTGCGCGTTAACGGGAAGAGTTAGACGTTCGCTTATCGGCGCGTCGTAAGGACCCTACGAGGGTTCTAAACAGGCGAAAGAAGGACGCCCTAGGTCAACGCGTTCCGACGCTACAGCGCTTCAAAGTTGGGATTTTTTTTCTCTCTCTTTCAACTTTGACGGGCCGTAGCCGCTAAACGGTTAGAGATAGGACGTTCGTAGCGGTCGCAATCGATTCCGCGGACATTTTTCTATCGGAAACCGTCTAATTCGTCCGTCCGAACGGCGTCGTTAACGCGCGACACGAGAAAACGTCGAAAGATGTCGTTTTCGGGGTCGATTTTTTCGCGTTTTTTCGAAGCCCCGAAACTTCAAAAGCCCGTATCTCTTAAACGGTTAGAGATATCGAAGCGTGCTAAAAAAATTCTTGTTCGGCGCGCAAAAATCTACCGGATAGGATGATAAAAACGGTAATTTTCGGACTTTTATATTTTACCGAAATTTCTCGACCGAATCTCCGTATCTCGGTTATGCGTGGTCGCAGCGCGACCGTTCGGTGCTCATTCGAAAGATCTCGACGCGTACTTTCGAACGGCGCAAACCGGGATCCCCTATCTATAACCGTTTAGGAGCTACGGCGCTTCAAAGTTTCGGAGTTAAGCATTTTTGGAAATTTCGCAACTTTAAACGCGATTTTCTCCTTAACGGTTAGAGATAGAGAGGCAAACTTTTTTTTATCGTAATCTACGCGAAAATACGCGTCTTTTGATATGTCACTCGACCCCATTCGGAGCTCCTTTAAGAAGTTGAGTTTTGCACCCCCTCAACTTTCAAACGTCCATATCTCCCAAACGGTTAGGGCTAGGGGGCTGAAATTTCTCAGGCGTAATACACCCATATATGGCCACGTTCCGGTAGGGTCAAAACCCCGAAATTCCGACCCTCGATTTTTCGGGTCGAAAAAATTTCATCGTTTTGGTCAGAAAAAATGCGACGTTTCTGCTGCGCGTTAACGGGAAGAGTTAGACGTTCGCTTATCGGCGCGTCGTAAGGACCCTACGAGGGTTCTAAACAGGCGAAAGAAGGACGCCCTAGCTCAACGCGTTCCGACGCTACAGCGCTTCAAAGTTGGGATTTTTTTCTCTCTGTCAACTTTGACGGGCCGTAGCCGCTAAACGGTTAGAGATAGGACGTCCGTAGCGGTCGCAATCGATTCCGCGGACATTTTTCTATCGGAAACCGTCTAATTCGTCCGTCCGAACGGCGTCGTTAACGCGCGACACGAGAAAACGTCGAAAGATGTCGTTTTCGGGGTCGATTTTTTCGCGTTTTTTCGAAGCCCCGAAACTTCAAACGCCCGTATCTCTTAAACGGTTAGAGATATCGAAGCGTGCTAAAAATTCTTGTTCGGCGCGCAAAAATCTACCGGATAGGATGATAAAAACGGTAATTTTCGGACTTTTATATTTTACCGAAATTTCTCGACCGAATCTCCGTATCTCGGTTATGCGTGGTCGTAGCGCGACTGTTCGGTGCTCATTCGAAAGATCTCGACGCGTACTTTCGAACGGCGCAAACCGGGATCCCTATCTATAACCGTTTAGGAGCTACGGCGCTTCAAAGTTTCGGAGTTAAGCATTTTTGGAAATTTCGCAACTTTAAACGCGATTTTCTCCTTAACGGTTAGAGATAGAGAGGCAAACTTTTTTATCGTAATCTACGCGAAAATACGCGTCTTTTGATATGTCACTCGACCCCATTCGAGCTCCTTTAAGAAGTTGAGTTTTGCACCCCTCAACTTTCAAACGTCCATATCTCCCAAACGGTTAGGAGCTAGGGGCTGAAATTTCTCAGGCGTAATACACCCATATATTGCCACGTTCCGGTATGGTCAAAAAACCGAAATTCCGACCCTCGATTTTTCGGGTCGAAAAAATTTCATCGTTTTGGTCAGAAAAAAATGCGACGTTTCTGCTGCGCGTTAACGGGAAGAGTTAGACGTTCGCTTATCGGCGCGTCGTAAGGACCCCTACGAGGGTTCTAAACAGGCGAAACAAGGACGCCCTAGGTCAACGCGTTCCGACGCTACAGCGCTTCAAAGTTGGGATTTTTTTTCTCTCTCTTTCAACTTTGACGGGCCGTAGCCGCTAAACGGTTAGAGATAGGACGTCCGTAGCGGTCGCAATCGATTCCGCGGACATTTTTCTATCGGAAACCGTCTAATTCGTCCGTCCGAACGGCGTCGTTAACGCGCGACACGAGAAAACGTCGAAAGATGTCGTTTTCGGGGTCGATTTTTTCGCGTTTTTCGAAGCCCCGAAACTTCAAACGCCCGTATCTCTTAAACGGTTAGAGATATCGAAGCGTGCTAAAAAAATTCTTGTTCGGCGCGCAAAAATCTACCGGATAGGATGATAAAAACGGTAATTTTCGGACTTTTATATTTTACCGAAATTTCTCGACCGAATCTCCGTATCTCGGTTATGCGTGGTCGTAGCGCGACCGTTCGGTGCTCATTCGAAAGATCTCGACGCGTACTTTCGAACGGCGCAAACCGGGATCCCCTATCTATAACCGTTTAGGAGATACGGCGCTTCAAAGTTTCGGAGTTAAGCATTTTTGGAAATTTCGCAACTTTAAACGCGATTTTCTCCTTAACGGTTAGAGATAGAGAGGCAAACTTTTTTTTATCGTAATCTACGCGAAAATACGCGTCTTTTGATATGTCACTCGACCCCATTCGAGCTCCTTTAAGAAGTTGAGTTTTGCACCTCAACTTTCAAACGTCCATATCTCCCAAACGGTTAGGGCTAGGGGCTGAAATTTCTCAGGCGTAATACACCCATATATGGCCACGTTCCGGTAGGGTCAAAACCCCGAAATTCCGACCCTCGATTTTTCGGGTCGAAAAATTTCATCGTTTTGGTCAGAAAAAATGCGACGTTTCTGCTGCGCGTTAACGGGAAGAGTTAGACGTTCGCTTATCGGCGCGTCGTAAGGACCCCTACGAGGGTTCTAAACAGGCGAAAGAAGGACGCCCTAGCTCAACGCGTTCCGACGCTACAGCGCTTCAAAGTTGGGATTTTTTTTCTCTCTCTTTCAACTTTGACGGGCCGTAGCCGCTAAACGGTTAGAGATAGGACGTCCGTAGCGGTCGCAATCGATTCCGCGGACATTTTTCTATCGGAAACCGTCTAATTCGTCCGTCCGAACGGCGTCGTTAACGCGCGACACGAGAAAACGTCGAAAGATGTCGTTTTCGGGGTCGATTTTTTCGCGTTTTTTCGAAGCCCCGAAACTTCAAACGCCCGTATCTCTTAAACGGTTAGAGATATCGAAGCGTGCTAAAAAAATTCTTGTTCGGCGCGCAAAAATCTACCGGATAGGATGATAAAAACGGTAATTTTCGGACTTTTATATTTTACCGAAATTTCTCGACCGAATCTCCGTATCTCGGTTATGCGTGGTCGCAGCGCGACCGTTCGGTGCTCATTCGAAAGATCTCGACGCGTACTTTCGAACGGCGCAAACCGGGATCCCCTATCTATAACCGTTTAGGAGCTACGGCGCTTCAAAGTTTCGGAGTTAAGCATTTTTGGAAATTTCGCAACTTTAAACGCGATTTTCTCCTTAACGGTTAGAGATAGAGAGGCAAACTTTTTTTTATCGTAATCTACGCGAAAATACGCGTCTTTTGATATGTCACTCGACCCCATTCGGAGCTCCTTTAAGAAGTTGAGTTTTGCACCCCCTCAACTTTCAAACGTCCATATCTCCCAAACGGTTAGGGCTAGGGGCTGAAATTTCTCAGGCGTAATACACCCATATATGGCCACGTTCCGGTAGGGTCAAAACCCCGAAATTCCGACCCTCGATTTTTCGGGTCGAAAAATTTCATCGTTTTGGTCAGAAAAAATGCGACGTTTCTGCTGCGCGTTAACGGGAAGAGTTAGACGTTCGCTTATCGGCGCGTCGTAAGGACTTCTACGAGGGTTCTAAACAGGCGAAAGAAGGACGCCCTAGCTCAACGCGTTCCGACGCTACAGCGCTTCAAAGTTGGGATTTTTTTCTCTCTTTCAACTTTGACGGGCCGTAGCCGCTAAACGGTTAGAGATAGGACGTCCGTAGCGGTCGCAATCGATTCCGCGGACATTTTTCTATCGGAAACCGTCTAATTCGTCCGTCCGAACGGCGTCGTTAACGCGCGACACGAGAAAACGTCGAAAGATGTCGTTTTCGGGGTCGATTTTTCGCGTTTTTTCGAAGCCCCGAAACTTCAAACGCCCGTATCTCTTAAACGGTTAGAGATATCGAAGCGTGCTAAAAATTCTTGTTCGGCGCGCAAAAATCTACCGGATAGGATGATAAAAACGGTAATTTTCGGACTTTTATATTTTACCGAAATTTCTCGACCGAATCTCCGTATCTCGGTTATGCGTGGTCGTAGCGCGACCGTTCGGTGCTCATTCGAAAGATCTCGACGCGTACTTTCGAACGGCGCAAACCGGGATCCCCTATCTATAACCGTTTAGGAGCTACGGCGCTTCAAAGTTTCGGAGTTAAGCATTTTTGGAAATTTCGCAACTTTAAACGCGATTTTCTCCTTAACGGTTAGAGATAGAGAGGCAAACTTTTTTATCGTAATCTACGCGAAAATACGCGTCTTTTGATATGTCACTCGACCCCATTCGAGCTCCTTTAAGAAGTTGAGTTTTGCACCCCTCAACTTTCAAACGTCCATATCTCCCAAACGGTTAGGGCTAGGGGCTGAAATTTCTCAGGCGTAATACACCCATATATGGCCACGTTCCGGTAGGGTCAAAACCCCGAAATTCCGACCCTCGATTTTTCGGGTCGAAAAAATTTCATCGTTTTGGTCAGAAAAAATGCGACGTTTCTGCTGCGCGTTAACGGGAAGAGTTAGACGTTCGCTTATCGGCGCGTCGTAAGGACCCCTTACGAGGGTTCTAAACAGGCGAAAGAAGGACGCCCTAGCTCAACGCGTTCCGACGCTACAGCGCTTCAAAGTTGGGATTTTTTCTCTCTCTTTCAACTTTGACGGGCCGTAGCCGCTAAACGGTTAGAGATAGGACGTCCGTAGCGGCCGCAATCGATTCCGCGGACATTTTTCTATCGGAAACCGTCTAATTCGTCCGTCCGAACGGCGTCGTTAACGGCGCGACACGAGAAAACGTCGAAAGATGTCGTTTTCGGGTCGATTTTTTCGCGTTTTTTCGAAGCCCTGAAACTTCAAACGCCCGTATTCTTAAACGGTTAGAGATATCGAAGCGTGCTAAAAATTCTTGTTCGGCGCGCAAAAATCTACCGGATAGGATGATAAAAACGGTAATTTTCGGACTTTTATATTTTACCGAAATTTCTCGACCGAATCTCCGTATCTCGGTTATGCGTGGTCG